>JANHFM010007229.1:140519-153326 GCA_032468115.1 Grayia smithii
ATAGGGAACCAATAAGCAATCCAATCATATTAGGAAACAGTCAATATAAATCTTAAGGATACCAGCAACAAGGTTACCATCATACAGTCATACGTGGGAGGAGATTGGTGATAGGAACAGTGAGAAGATTAATAATAATGCAGACTTAGTTACTAGTTTGACAGTGAAACAGTGTTCCATGTCCCTCGGTGTATCGTCCTGATGGTCACATGACTACAGAAATGTCTTCGGACAACACTGGCTCTCTTGGCTAAGAAACGGAGATGAGCACAACTCCCTAGAGTCGGACATAACTGGAGAAGGGAAACCTTTACCTTTATGACAAATATGATGCAATGAGACATCTATTATATCTATCGTACTTAACATAAACATTGTGGCAATATCAAAACAATATTACCAGGAAGGTATGTAAACAAAGGTTGGCAGTAGGTAACTATTGTTGGGCCTGAGACATTTACAGGACAAGTATTATTTATAATGACCAAATCACATTCTTTCCAAAGAACAGCAGATCAGTAGCAAAAGAATCTTTCAAAGCATTACCCCAACTCTAAAGTTGTAGCCAAGTTCACAGATGCTGGCAGGCACCTAAGAACAGCCTAGAGCAAAACAACCAATTGTTAAATAAAGCAGTCATGCTTGGGTGTGACCATGTGTTCAGCTGTTGAATGGAATACATGGTTTTATATTTTGCTGGGCATTGTCCAGATTTCTATTTAAAACAGGAGAACTCTAAATAGGAACATCGAAAAATACCATCAACAAATGCTACAGTTTCTCTTCTGGGCCATTATTTCTTGCAGTCAGATCCAACTATCATTTAATTGGATCCTGATGTTAAAACCTGAATTCCACTTTGGAAGCTTGAAACTGAAACATACTGAATAATTTGTTCTGCTGAACCATTCATCCCAAATGTCACAGGAAAAAATTAATCTCAGATGAAAAATGATCTACCTTCCGTGAAAGGAGAACGTTTCTAATGCAAAAAAACAAAGCCAATATTTTTTGTTTGCAAAGAAAGAAAAGCTTAGTTCATACACAAATCATTAATAAATTTATTTATATCTGTTCATGCCTTGCTAATGAAGGTGTGAACCAATTCTGTACAAATCTACTATTTATGTCACACACAGGTTCTAGGACAAATTCCTCATTCACGTATGCAAAGCAGCAGTTCATTATAAAGTATCAAAATCTATTAGCATGCTCAGATTCTACAAATCCAGATATCATTTCAGTTTATTGATCAGGTCACTTTTTTCATGATTAAATTTCACACACACACACACATACACACAAACAAACACAAACAAATGATATACTGTATCTCTTCACACATGTAAGTTCTTACCCATTTGGTAAGTCACTTTGAATTACCACATCACTGTAAATTAATTGGATTAATTGGAATCATGAAATAGAAACAGAATAGAAATGAGAAATGGAGAATCATACATATTATTACTATAAGGTGTATTAATATGTTTGGAATGCTGAGTGAATCCTCACTTAAGGCTACAATTCAGCAAGTATTGTAGATAAGCCCACTAAACCTATTCAGTTTTAACTCAGGAATAAAATAATACCTGTCCAATGTTTTTTTTAAAATTTGAAATTGTATTCTAACACAAATGTGAATGAATTCTTATTTTAAAAAATTAAAAGCTATCTAGTTTGCACATCATATTTAACAGCTGTAACAGCTTATTTTGACCTAGGCTTCCTGAGAAAGCATATATCACAATCGTAGTCCCAAAAAACCTCTTTTATTGAGACGGCTCCACCATTCAGTCAAACTCAAGAAGCTTCTTGGATGAGAAACAAAATATCTTCAAAGGAAAAACAAAGACCTGTTGCCTTTTGAAAAAAGCATCTTTGGGACATATTGATATAAATCAGAGGTGGGTTTCAGCAGGTTCTGACCAGTTCTGAAGAACCGGTAGCAGAAATTTTGAGTAGTTCGGAGAACCGATAGTAACAATTCTGTCAGGCCGCACTCGCATCTATTCTCTGCCTCCCAAGTCCCAGTTGTTTGGAAGGAAATGGGGATTTTACAGTATCCTTCCCCTGGATTCAGGAGGAAATGGAATTTTACAGTATCCTGCCCCTGCCACGCCCACCAAAACATGTCACACCCACCAAGCCATACCCGCAGAACCGGTAGTAAAAAAAATTGAAACCCACCACTGATACAAATGTATAAGAACCTCAGAAAGAATTAAAGAGAACAATGAAAACCAGTTGAAGAGAAAACCCCTTTGTTAAAGAGAAATGTTTATATTGTAGCTTGTTTCCAAGCTGAACTGAAATTCCTGGCACTTCCATTTTAAGCCTAAATGGTTTGGATCTCAGACAACTAAGAGATTATTTCCTTTTATATAAATCTGATTTTGTTTTTTATGTGTTAGAGATGCATGTGGATTCCCAAAGCCACATGCAGCTTCCAAAACATCGGTGCAGCCCCTAGAGTCTCCTCAAAAGTCAGCTCCAAATATAACTTTATAAGAAAATTATTAAACACAAAGTTAAGTCATGGATGATGTAACTTACATTAAATCCAATTTTGTTTACGTCTGGCATCCAGCCCACCTACAATATTTTTTGTTCTGGTCACGCCTATTTTTTGAAGGTGGTCCCCAGCACATTTTCAAACGCCAAGTGCTGCACCTGGACAGAAAAACATCTGAAGGAGCCCAATAGCACGTTTTCTGAACTAATAAATTTTGTTAAGAGGCATCAGCTTTGGTGAACTGCAGCCACTTCATCAGAGACAATGACTAGCTCGACTGATGGAGAATTACTTTCTCCCCTTTGATGAAGTGAACTGCAGCTTTCCAAAACTTCTACCTTGTATAAAATGTCTCAGTCAGAAAAGATGCTACTGGGCTTCTTCAGATTTTTTTTTTTGCTACAATACGCTAACTAGCCCTCTTCCCACAACCTACACAAAAAGAAACTTATGACTTCCTCTTTACATTATTCAGATACAGAAAAGATCTATTGTTAGTTGAAACACATGAGACAGTGTTCTCCTTGTCGACACCCAAAATAGAGCTCTCACCCTCAGCTGGAAATAAACCTGGGTCCCTCTTTAGCGGCGCTTGAAAGAACACCTAAAGTCTCTTATTATTTCAACAAGATTTGGCCTAATTAGTTAACGACATATCATCTCCCTAGATTTATTGGGCTACTATTGCTGCTGTTGCTGTTTTATCATATTGTATTGTATTTCACTGTGTTAATATTTGCTTTGTTTTTATGGGTTGGATTTTATTTGAGGAGAAATAGACGATGTTCATCCCCTGTGAGAGGACAGATAACAATGTTATGTTCAAAAAGTGGGGGCAACACGTTTTCATTCTCCACCACAGGTAATTTAAACAGGACTTTATCCAAGCACCGGCATTCTACAGGCAAGGAATTGATATTCTAACCCATACCTCCTCCAAAGGGGTTTTTCAAACAGTATGTGACGAATTAGCACAATCCTTTCCTTTCATTCCAACAAGGATATGCAGACATGCTTTAGTCTCCGAAAAAAGAAAATTGTCAAATACTTAAAATTGATTCAACTTCATAATACCTCCAATAAATACAACAAATCAATGATTTAAAACTCTAAGCTTAAGGAAAGATCTTTTCCAAATCTGAATGCTATTTGAGTCTTACGTTACCATGAAGCTCAGCGATAGACTAAAATTGAGATTTACATTGAACAGAAGTCGTATTTCCTCACATTGCCGCACAGAGTGACATCAGTTTAGCCTTGATGATAGAAGTATTAAAGAGAAACAAAGGGGAATGAGACGTTTGAAATATCAATCCATTGCAAGAATGCAAAGGATGAAGTTTGAGTTACCAGCAGTCTCCAGCTGCAAACCAGCTGACCCATTTGGGGCAATATACTAGCACTTTTGCTTAGCGAACTGTGTTCCTTACAAGAGGGATACGGGAGGGGAAGCTCCTCTTCTGGAACAGCTGGAAATTAACAGCAATAGTGCTTCTGAGATCATCTCCACTGAGTTTCATGGAGAAAAATACCTTTGCCATGAGCTCAACCCCTGCCCCCAACACACATACATTACTGCTATATATTTTCTTCCTTTATAGGCAACCTTCAGAGTCCTTTGGCCCTTAGATATTATAAGTCTTCCTAGCCAAAGCAAGGTGTGCTACAATAAGTCCAATTTTGGAAATAGAAATTGTCTCTTGTAGCCAGCTTGCTACAGCATTCAAATGTAAGCGAAAGAATGTAGGAAATTTACATGGGGTGAATTGAGAAATGGACTTCTCTGATTCGATATGCATAGTATAAGCAATTCAACAATTCAACTTATAATAAGATTTTGTGGCTATTTTAAAACTGAGGAATGGGTTGGCCATGTTCTCTGTTGCATGCTTTAGGGATAGCAGTAGAACAAAGAGAACTTGATATCTAACCTGATGTCAGTCAAAAAAAGGCAACACAGCTTCAACCGTGACAGAAATTGGCTAGATTTTCTGTTTCATCACACAAATACAGCGAGGTTTTTTTTCCTTTAAGCTTAAATCATTTCCAACAACAACACCCATTTTCACATACTGTGTGACATTTATCATGCTCCATTTCCAATAAAGATCTTTCATGTCCTAAACCAAGATGATATGTCCTATAATCAAATGAGGATATTTTTGCATTTTTCCTGTCAGTGAGTTTCAAACCTTATTCCTCAACGGTTAGCTGCACAGTTCTCGTTTGTATTAGGTAAATTAAAACTTTGATAATAAAATAGTTTTCAATCCTATTTGAAGATTTCAAGTAGAAATAGACCCTGGTAGGCCAGCTTCCTATTTCTCCTAGTTTCTTTGTTCTGAATGAATGTAACAGACATAATTTATATTGGAACTCCTTGGACAATAAAAGACTTTGCAATAAAGCAAACTTTAAGGAAACTGGATATTGCTGCTGTTAACCTCTGAGATAGAGAAAAAGAGACTTTTCCTTCAAAAAAAAACCCCAGCTAAATGTTGATTTCACTAAGTAAATTCAACTTAGTTATTTAGAATAGAACCGTGCAAAGCTTTGATGTGTGTTTTGATTTAACAAAGCTTTATGTAATACATTCCTTTAAAACTGCCTCAGAAACAATGCAGCTGCTTCCCAAAGTGAAAGGAAGCCTTTTCCAACAATTGCAGTAGCTAGAAAAGAGTTCCAAGATTTACTACATAGGAAAGAGGAATTCTACTAACTCTTGCAATCAGCTTCTGGAAGAATATTCTCACATGCACAGTGAATGCAGAGAAGCTTCTTCCAATTACTGAAACTACCAGATGAAGATTTTGAGACCATTTGAAATGCCTGATTTATGAGACCCATGTCATCCTTTTGCTTTCACCAAGTGATCTGAGATTGGTGAAGGATATTAAAAACAACTAAAAGGTCTTCTTCTAATAAGATCAAAACAGGAAAGAATTGTCAGAGTGTTGAGTACTCAATAAATGTGGCAAAAAGCTGACCACAAAGGAAAAGCAAACCTATTCAACTTCTGTTTGGTTCAGCCTTTTCTTACAAAGAGTTTGTGTTCCATCAGGCAATTGTGAAGAGCAGGATAAAGTGTCAGGATTGAAAACGAAGTGTAGTGGAAACATGATTAAGGAATACTTATTTACTTTGAATTAGTTTAAATTTCCAGGGCCAGATGGAATATATCTCAGTGTACTGAAAGAATAGATTGATGGTTTATGTATTATGTTTGAGAACTCCTGGAAGTTTATTTCTGAACGGCAAAACTCTAAATAAGACAGACAAATTCCAGCTGAATGTTAGGACAGAGTTCCTAGCAATAAGAGTAGTTCATCAGTGGAACATGTTATTTAGAGAAATGCTGAGCTTCCTTTTACTGGGTGTGCAAGGAGTTAAAAAGTCATGCTTGTAACTCCGACATTTTTTTCCTTTCATACATCAGAGCAAAATGAGTTTTCAAAGAAACTAAAGTAATGAATAATATTTGGGCTTCCTTTACACAAGGGATAACAACAGTTTTTTAAGATACTTCCTAAATTTGGGTCCTTCTGGCTAATAATGTTTTTTTTTTTAAAGTTAAGCACTTTGTTATCTCATCACTATATAAAGATCTATTTTAATATTTTAATTAACCATACATACGTACGTATGTATGTATGTATGTATGTATGTATGTATGTATGTGTATCTTGAAACATTTCAGCCAATCTGATGGTAGAAGAAACTCTTCTTTTCTGTGATGACAATGATAAGTGGAAATATTATACAAACTAATGAAGAGGCAAACAGCATAGGCCAGATGCAACAATATGGATAAAATAATGTGAATGTGATTCTCATTAATGCAAAGTCTTCATTGAGAAAAAAGAAGTTCTAGCATTAAAGTTATATTCTATTCACTATATCACTTTTTCAAATTACCTGGGAAGAACAATCATTATTTTCAATATAACTTTCAAGCATAATAAATTATGGGTATAGTACATGATACACCGGAGATAGTTTTGGATTATAATCCCAATAATTTCAACCACCATGTCCAATGTCAGGGAATTTGTCCAAAATTTGAAGAGAACCAGTTTTCTTACCCAACTGAAGCAAAAAGACAAAATCCTCATTGTTGTTTTGAATGCTTCACACCAATGGTGAAATCCAATTTTTTTTACTACCGGTTCTGGGGCATGGCTTGGTGGGCGTAGTGTGGCTTGGTGGGCGTGGCAGGGGAAGGATACTGCAAAATCTCCATTCCCAACCCACTCCAGAGAAGGATACTGCAAAATCCCCATTCCCTCCCCAAGCCTGGGGGAAGGATATTGCAAAATCTCTATTTCCACCCCACTTTGGGGTCAGCCAGAGGTGGCATTTGCTGGTTCTCTGAACTACTCAAAATTTCCACTACCAGTTCTCCAGAACCTCTTAGAACCAATTGGATTTCATCCCTGCTTCACACCCACCCCTCTGTCCTTGCAGCTACAAAACAGCCAAATTATGGTGACCCTATAGAGAAAGAAGGATAATTGTTTCATTGTGCTTTCCCTTAACAAAGACAAAATATGTTGTGATGACAAGTCAGCTTTCTCCAACCTGCAGTGGCCCTGTGGTTCACAGCTACCATAATTCTCACCTGGTTTTGAATTGGATTTGGATGTTAAGTTTGACTACTTAGTAAAATTTCCATATCAGAATTTTGGAGAAATGGGTGCTAGATGCTCCTCTTCAATCTGGTGATCTTTCAGTATGATGCATTATTTCACCACAATCCATTTCCTAATAAGCTCCATGGTGAAGTCCTAGTGAGCATTCTTATCAGATAAGAACATGTCACTGAGAGCTATTTTATCTCTATTATCACATTAAGTCTTCCATAAATTCAAAGACAGCATGTAATAAATTTAATCAGAAAAAAAAATGTTTTCTAAAAGCATTTAAGAGGATTGTTTTGACAGATGGTGCCAGAACTGATTCATATAAACGTAAAAGATTTGAAAGCCATATTCAGCCAGCAAAGAAAATTTACTATTTTGCTGCCAAAAGAAATCTAGTGCGATTTGCAAAGGAGTATTCCACTGGAGAAGCAAATGTACCCTTTTGCTTCCAGATGAAACAGATTTTCAGAAGGGGAAAAAGTTGCATAATAAAGAGCCAACTTTTTGACATGGTATATTACAGGGAGTAAAAGAACTTGGCAGATCTCCCAGACAAAAAGCAATCTACTGCATGCCACTGAATTTGCCCTTAAAACAGTGCTTTTCTCCACTCTCAATGTTTTATCATTTTCAAGGTACAATTAAAGAGACCCTTACAATCGTTGTCTACAATGTCCTTGCGGTGCCAGTTTTTTCCAACTGCCGCTATTTTGAACTCAGTCCTGCTCAGCTTGGTCAGCAAAATTCTTTCATTAAAATTGTGAATTGAGAATTTACAATCCTATGTATGCTTCCTTTCAAGCAAGTCCCACTGGCAACAGTGGAACTTAACTTCTGACACAAAGTGCAACATCAATTACAGCAGGGATCAGATAATATGCCAGTCTGCCCATTAAGCAACCATATTTACGATACGTTTGGCCCATTATGTAGGTGGGCATGTATGAGTTGATTCATGGTTTGATGTGCCATGTAAATCCAAACATTGATTTTAATTGGGTTAGTTGATCAAAGCATGGTTAGATGAACCATTTTAAAGGCGTTGTGCAAACACAATCCATCTGTACTATCTTTTTCAAAAGATTAGAACGAGTCTCTTTGCTATAATATATCCTTTAATAATGTTTCTTACGATCACCTTCTTCTACTGGTTAGTTGCCAGAAAGTTTTGCATTATTTAAATTGCAAACAATTTTATCACACCCATCTCTGAACATAGATGAATTTGAATTGAAGGAACATGATTAGTGAGAGGGGCCAACTAAAAATGCAACTGAATTAACAGCAGAGGGTCATTATATCTATCTCTGATAGACATATTTCTCTGAAATTAAGTCACAAGATAATAAAAAGAAATTGCTGCATTGTAAACATACTTTGGAATATGGCCTTAATATCACAATTAGATATTTATTTATACTGTAAATTAAATTATTTTGTTTGAAAAAGTAAAACCCAACTAAGATTTCTGTAGGCTAAGCTACCTAAATTTTAACATACAATTTGAACAGGGGTACCAAATCTGGGCTGCAAAGAGTCAAGTGATCACTAGGTGGCAGTAAAGATATTTGGTTGGGTTTGTTCCTTTGTTTGTTTGACTTTTCTTTGCTGCCCTCTGGTGATAGTCTGGATTTTTTGCAGCCCAGAGCTAATAGCCTTAGCTACTTCTCTAATTTCAGGTTAACAAAACAGTTTCCATATTCACACCATGTGCAATACCCATGATTTGATACATATTTATATGTTCATTTTATAATGTTGGCAATCTGGTAAGATTTTGAACAGGGTTCACTTAGGAAAATCATCAATATAAACATGCCAAATCATGTACGTGTAGTGCATTCACCCACAGTTATGCTAAAAGCTGAAGACCATTGAAATAAAATAATCTTCACAGTCATGAAAAGAGAGGTGACCTGATGTACTTGCAGGAAAGAGTATGACTGACAAGGCCCAGCCCCTAATCTGCATTCCCTGCACTTCGTATGGAGATGAGACTCTGCAAAGGTCCTTTTTAGATGTTTAGATTAGATGGATAGGATCATGCAAGACATAGTAGCCTTGATGTATCCATATTTCAGAGCTTCTTAAAACATAATCACCACCTTTCTGGAGTCTTGCTGGCAGCTGATTAATAGTCTGCTGACTACCAACTATCCATTTCCAGCAGGGGTGGGTTCCACTTACCTTTACTACCGGTTCTCTTCATGCACACGCTTTGTGCATGATCGGCGCGTGCATGCAAGCAAAGATCGCGTGTACGCCGAACGTGCACTCCGCATGTGAGCACTAACTACTCTCCTTGGAAAAAAAACCTCGAAACATGCACTCTGTGCATGCGCAGAGCAGAGAAATGTAAGTACGGCGCGTGGGTGGGCCCAGCCACAGAGAACCGGTTCGGTGACGTCACACCATCACCGCTACTGGCTTGCGTGAACCAGGCTGAACCGGGAGCAACCCACCACTGATTTCCAGTCTACATTAGTTTAGCATGCTGTAAGAACTCATACAGAGAATTTTACAACTAGTATATCCTTCCCCTAAAATTCAACCCTTTACAATAGGAATTATATACTGTATATAGATTCCTACTTTTTATCATTGTGAGAAAAAGATACAACCCATGAACTGAAGACTGGAATGGGATAGAAAATATCCCATGTTTTCTCTAGTATTTTGGGGTCTAAATTGTAAGTTCCAAGACTTGCTTGGAAGATTGTTGTTGCTGTTGTAGTTGTTATTGTTTTCTTCCAATCAATCATATCCAGCTGAAGGTTTTTTTTTTGGGGGGGGGCAAAGTTCTTTGGAAGTGGTTTGCCATTGTCTTCTTCCTAGGGCTGAGAGAAAGTGACTGGCCCAAGGTTACCTAGCTGGCTTTATGGGCATGATAGGACTAGAACTAGTAGAGACTAGAAACTAGAACTAGTAGAGACTAGTCTCCCAGTTTCTTGCCTGACACCTTAACCACTACACCAAACTGCCTCTTGTAGTATAAATAGTATTGGATGAAATGACTCGATGCAGTATAAGGCTGCATTCAATATATGAATTATAAATTTACAGCATGAACATTCTTCTAGAAAATTACCTCTACAATAAGTACATCTATGTCCAAACTCATAACTAGGAGCAGTAAGGATTCCATCCATCTTTATTAAAATCAAAGCTCCAGCAATTGATTTTTCCACCATCATGGGCAAACATGCCTTTATTTTTATTTTATTTTATTTTGAAACTATTCTAGTGCAGCAGCAATATGGAGTTTGGAAGAAAGGAAGTGAGTGATTGTCCCATTTACCTTGTAAACGCACTCAAAAAACTTTACTAGAATTTACAATTATTTACTTTGTGAGACAAATATGGAATCTTATATGATGTTTTGCCCAGTCCAGATGTATATTCATTGTTAATTCTGACTCAACAAAACAAGACTTTTTAAAGAGGAAGGAAACAGAGATAATTTTTGTTTTTGTGCAGCACTCAATCCCTTCCTGATTTGAGTCCAAACCATTCCATCTTAATCTTCCAGCCCTTTTCCTACATCTTTCCTTTTCCAGCCTACATTTGTTCACAATCTTGATCCATCTTCTATAAATTAGTGTGACTTTATTATTGCTGTTGTTTTTAGTCTGTAAAAACAGACTGTGGACAAGTCCTTGGACAAATGCCACACATTGCCCACAGTAGATTACTCACCTCAAAACTGTGAAGACTCTACTTGTATCTTAATGAGTAACATGATACATCTGAAATGTTGTAGGCTTAATATCCACAAGGGTGGCAACAATGCTTACTTTTTTTTTTTTCAGTTTGCACACACAGAGACACAACCCCATTCACATACAGTCTTTGTCTGTTCCTCACACACAAACATATTGGCAGTTCCTTGTTTTAGAAAGCACTACAAAATTAGAGAAAATTAGAACAAAAACACGCCAGTTCTTAGTTTTCTGAAATCTGACTTCACGTCCTCAGAAGGATCTACAGTTAAATGTCATCCTTTTGACTGGCATTTACAATTAATAGGAAGCATGACACTTCAGAATTTTGAATCTCAGTTCATATTCATCCCCAAGTCAACTTGGAAAGCATCCATATCAATCTGAAGAGATTTTGTCTATTTTAAAGCTTGTTTTATCTGGGTCAAAACCAAATGTTCTATTTGCTGAAAGCTGTTAGTTCTGAGGAGTCACTGACAGAGGTTTTCTAGACACCAATATCAAGGTGAAGGCAATTCTACTGATGGAAATTCCACTGGTAGCTTTGAACTATACCCAACATCAATCAATCAATCAACATGAAAATCAGGGAGAAAGAAAATGATTAAGTTTATGGGAATGGAAAATTGAGCTCAAATGTAAACACTAATTTAGACATTCTTTTTTAAGCTTGGAAAAACACAAAGTTTCTGTGGATTCACTACCCAATCCATTGTATACCTATGCAGTATCCTGTTCCCAGTTCAATTTTTAAGATCTTAGAATAAGAGACATCAGATGAACATTATAAAAGT
This sequence comes from Grayia smithii, assembly GCA_032468115.1. NCBI lineage: Eukaryota > Metazoa > Chordata > Lepidosauria > Squamata > Grayiidae > Grayia > Grayia smithii. The sequence goes on from JANHFM010007229.1 coordinate 152,188, forward strand.
TCTTCCTTAGTGAAGACAATGAACTATACATGCCAATGATCTGGCTTTATAAAAGTCTCTCCCTCTCCCCCTCCCTCCCCTCCATTGTATTTTAATATTAGCTTTGCTACTATTTAAGACTGCCTGTTTTATCTCAATGGAAGGTTGCGGGCCACTAGCAGTTAACCAGAAGCGTAGAATCCAAAAGCAACTGAAAGTGATCTACTACCCTAAAGTCAGGCAGGGTTTGTTTGTTTTGAAAAAGTAGAAATCTACTGGCCTCTGATTTCTGTAGTCATGGTGTATGTAATGCTCCTTTGGACATACTGTATGAAGGACCACAGAAAAGAATACCAATAGTAAGTTCAGGAATTAAGAATAATGCCCACTTTTTCTGCACAACCTCATCTTAGTCATATTGTTTCAGGCTGATTTTGATTTAGCTTTGGTACATTATTATGTAAAACATCTGCTAATGTTATTGTTTCACAAGGCAGTCCCTGGCAATGGTAGAACAATTTGAGCAAAATGGTTACATTTCTGAGGGGCTCCCCAGCAAATATAGGGCCCCTAATTGCTGATAAACACAAAGGCAAAAATCAAGATCACCTCTGAATCCAAAGAGAAGTTTGGCTTGTTCTCCAAAGAGATCCTAGCATTACTCCTATAGCCTAAGAAATCTGTTAAACTTCCCTTGGAAATTCTTGGTTTGATGTAAAACTTTCTGGAAAGTTAAAGGCTGTATGATGCAAAAATTAGAAGGTGGCATAGGAACATAGGAATGCTTAAACACAAGCATTTGGTTGGACCTGGTGTAGTTAACAATAAAGTCTGATTGTAGGGAGAATGAAAGAGTTCTGTCATGCTGTTTGTCTTTCTTTTTTTCACCCTGTGGAAATCTACTTCCTAAGCTCCGTTTCTGGGTACTGACAGATACCAAAACAGTTTGACAACTGAACTATTTATAGTTCTGTCACTATCCTTCTAATGTCTCCTCTACCCATTTATCCCAAGGTCGAAGCCTGGGTAGGTTCTTCAGGTTTGTTCAGCATTCCTTTCATTGCGGTGCTTTGTTTTAAATTGAAGATTCATCTCTTCCAGGGACACAAAGTTGTCTCTCGCTTCACTTCCACCAGAGCAGGCGGGGGGGGGGGGGGCGG
>JANHFM010007229.1:208603-219403 GCA_032468115.1 Grayia smithii
CTTTTTTTCCGAGCAGCAATCAACTAAAAAGTGTCCAGCAGCCGGGCTTAAGTGCTCTGTGCATGCGCAGAGGGCTTTTTTTCCCTTTGAGCCACACTACAGCTGGTAAATGCTGTAGCGCGCATGCGTGGAACGCCCGTTCGGCATGCATGCAAGCGTTGCTCGCATGTGTGTGACGATCACGCATAAAGCGCGTGCATGAATAGAACTGGTGGTGAAGGTAAGTAGAACCTACCCCTGATCCAGACCAGGGGTTTTCAAACTTTTTCAGCCTTGGGAACCTGTTACCTTTTTAAGAAAAATATCTGGAACATCTGATCCAGAAATAAAGTTATAGAGACAGAAAAGTGTCTGTATTTGGGTGATTCCACTTTGTCTTTCATAGAACGTACATATCATATTTTTTGCAGAACCTTGAAAAACCCCAGTATAGTTTTTGTCTCTCTTGTCAAAGATTGGCTCCATACCAATCACAAAATAAGACTGAATCCTCTAAACAGCAAACACTGAATTATATATTGTTTTCAATTTTTATTACTCATGAGAAAATGCTAATAAATAAAATTAGCCTCTGATAATGGTCTTCTGAAGTTAGAATAACAAAATGAAACAATAGTAAATACCACAATACTGCAAAGAATAAAAGATAGGTCCGGCAATGTTTATTTAAAACAAAGCTTTGTAATTTATAGCCTCAAGGATATTTGTGTGCCCGCCCCACTCCACAAATCTTTTATGAAGCACCCAGGGTCCATTTAAGCATTAAAAATCAAATTGGAATTTTACTGTGACATTGAAATCTTGAAATACATAATTTAAGCCATCAATAGGTTTTTTTTAAATTTTTCTGAACTGTGCTCATTTTTGAAGTGTGGTCCCCAATCTCAAGAATGTCATGTCCTCCAATATGTGCCAAATGTTCCTATGCATTAAACAATAAGGCAGCTTAAAAAGTTAATTCTTTGCAATGACTCTTCTTTGCCAATAGAGGCTGCTATTAATACATAATGATAAAATGTAAGTTTGCATACTTGCAATCTTATTAATGTAATTTACTATTTTGATTTGTAATATTAGAATTACTTAATCTGTTTGTCCTTTTAGCAAGTGTGGAATAAAAAGTAGGAATAAATGCAATTTTTCTTTGTATTATGTCTACATTTAAATGTAGCCTTAACTAATCACAATAATCTTTTGATATTCTCAGGTTTTTGACATTTATTGTGATTTCCCAAAGGAAAAACATGTGTACAAAATAAAAGCATAGGGCAGAAATTTATGCAATAGACCTAATCTATGCTTATTAAAATTATACAAATGCATGTTCTTACATCTGTGAAGATTGTATTTATCTCTATATTGCAAAAAAGGGGATCCAAAATTATGTCTCTTAGAAGAATAATTGCCCAAAACTGCATAAAATTTACGAGAATTGCAAACAAAATAAAAACATAAGATGAAATAAATTTAAAACTAGGTAACTAATAAACTGAGCAAGTTCAAATTTGCAGACATATTCATGCCTAGATATTCCCCATATTGATTCTAGGTTACCAGTGAGCACCTGGAGCCATGCATGATGCGTCACCACAGGAGATAAGCCCATTCTTTTTCCATGATCCAGAGTGATGTAATGGAATGGAAAAAACTTGGCTGTACAACCAAAACTCTACTTAGGAGAAACAAATTTAGGTATTTGTGCACATGCGTGCACGTGTGTGTATGTGTGAGAGAGAGAGAGAGAGGGAGGGAGAGAGGGAGAGAGACTGTAGCCAGATTATTCTCTCCTACATCTGCAGACATCAAGCTACTTTACAATGATTCAGACTACTTGTGTACTTAAATGGAGAGTAAGAGAGGTGACTGATAGAAATATGCAAAAACTCATATATAAGCAAAGGAGGCTGAAGCTATTTAAGTCTTGGAAAGCAAGGTGGTATTTGGAAGCAACTTGGGAAAGCTTCTCTCCAGTTCATTGGTCATAAGGAGGAGGGAGGTCCATAACAATCAGTTTCTGTTATTAAATATGCTGGCCTTTACTATAATATTTTTTTAAATTTCATCTGGTTTTCAAGAAGAGATTAGATTGTCATTTGTCAGAAATGGTGTAGGTAGGGTCTCCTGCTTGGGCGTGGTGGTGGTGGTGTTGTACTAGAAGACCTACAAGGTCCCTTCCTACTCTGTTAATCTAATGTAATGTAATGTAATCTAATGTAATCTAATGTAATGTAATCTAGTCTAGTCTAGTCTAGTCTTCTTCTGCAGCTGGTTTTTTTTCCTGGTCTCATCTATCTTGTGGAGCTGATAGTTTTGCTACACTACTGATTATTTCAGGGACTGGAAATACAATCACTCAGGTGTACTACCACACTTATATAAAAGCATAAAAACTTCAGATTAAATTATCAATCAATATTTATTATCAATCAATCAATATTTATTCAGTCACAGAACAACAAATAAAATAAAACATAATTAATTAAAGTAAAAGAGGAAGACATAACATTCTGAAATATTTAAAAGAAGAGAGGAGTTATTACAGTGTACTGTACCAACTATAGAGCAGTTCTTGGCTGTGGTCAGTGAAGTAAAATCAGATTGATCAAATAATAACAATTTAAGAATGACAGAACAACCATGAAGTTTAGTGAAGAATGGAGATAATTCCTGCTTAGAAGGGACAATATAGAAGAACATGTTCCATTGCCTCAACTGTTCCTCCACCTCATGGATATTGGATCTGTTTTAGATCTTCCTTCAGTAACAGCTCTTAGGAGCAGGGCACTAAATTTAGTCAAGGATAAACCAGTAGTGGGTTGCTCCCGGTTCTGTCCGGTTCTTAGAACCGGTAGTAAAACCAGTGGGAGGCTCCACCCACCTGCCCCGACGTCATCATGGAGCAATCTGCACATGCGCAGAAGCTTCTGCGCATGTGCAGAAGTGTGCGCTTGTGCGCAAATGAAGCACAAGTGCACGCACTCCCATTGCAAACAGGTAGTACAGGTAAGAGGAAGCCACCCCTGGGATAAGCTTTTCTAAATTTTGGAGCCATTATGAAGCTTAGGTAACTGACTAGCCATAGAAAATATGCAGAATATTGTAGCTCAAAAAGATTTTTCCGTATAGAACTGATGAATCTGATTGTAGCTCCGATTCGATGGCCCATTGTTTAAGATCAGCTAATACACATCTCAGCTCTTCAGGGTGAGAGCTGCTTGTGTAAAGCCATAAGATTGCAATTGAGTAAGTATTTCATGGTACCAGGAAAAGTGAAAGTCATGATTAAAGGGGACAAATCTGCAGGCGGGGTGAATGGGGGGAAGCAGGTTTGAGCCACAAGTTTTCTATTTTAAGTAAGCAAAGCTTCAGGGCAAAATACTCCATTTGGAATGAAATAGATCTCAGAAGCTGGAACTGAACTCTTTCAAGAGAAAGAAATAACCTGTAGGTGCGCAGCTGAACTCAAAAGAGACACTGGGCTCAGATCTTAGCTGAGAAAACGTTAATTGCTGCAAGTATATTTGAGCTCCTTTGGAAAGTGGAAAGATTGTAAAATTGATGTTGCTTTTGTGCATTTAAGCTGACATAATGGAACTTAAAGCTGGCATGGGATTTATGGTTACCTGTCACATGGAAAACAATATCTGCATATTTCAAGGTCTTAATTTGCTCTACTGGGATGATTGGTTGGTGTCAGGACATCTGCCTTGGTTTTGGATTAATTTATTTCTAGCTGTTTTTCTCAGCAGTGCTCAGCTACTGTATAAAGTGCCCATTTCAGAAAGATTAAATTATTTGTTTATAAAATTGTATCACAGCCTTTTTCATTGTTAAAATCCAATCTCCAATGGCTGAATTTTTTCCAGATTGTCCAAATATGTGAGAGATTTCAGTATTTGCATATAAGATTATATGATACCTGGAGGTGAGAGCCGGACATTAAAAAATAAATTAAAAAATAAGTGCCGATGTTATAACACAAGGCAAAACAGTAGCACCAGAGATGGGTTTCAGCAGGTTCTGTCCAGTTCTGGAGAACCAGTAGCAGAAATTTTGAGTAGTTCGGAGAACTGATAGTAAAAATTCTGACTGGCCCCACCCCCATCTATTCTCTGCCTCCCAAGTCCCAGCTGATGGGGAGGAAATGGGATTTTGCAGTAACTTTCTCCTGGAGTGGGGAGGGAATGGAGATTTTACAGTATCCTTCCCCTACCATGCCCACCAAGCCACGTCTACCATGCCATGCCACACCCACCACACCACACCCACAGAACCGGTAGTAAAAAAATTTGAAACTCATCACTGAGCAGTACCCACCAATTGAAATTTTACTGACTCCTCTTTTGAGAGATAACAGCTTTTCAGGGTTCAAGCTGAGAATTCTTAGATCAAGCCTGCTATCAAAGATTTTTTACCTGAAATTTCTGAATATGCATTTTCCTCTTGCCATAAATATAATCTTTATCAAAGCTATGGGTTTCTCAAAAGTAACTTTAGAATAATAACTTTAGTCAGTCAGTCAGTCTGTCGGTAAAAAAAATGTGATTTCTCCTCTCCTCCCTGCCAACATTGGGTTGTGGTTTTATTTCCTAATAGAATATATACATCTTATCTAGTATTTTCTGAATAGAGGCAAAGCCCCCTTTGGAATGGATTCTATGAAGTTTCCTGAACACCTGGAATAATAAATATTTTTTGTATAAAAGATTTGTTTTCAGAGTGGCGAATATGTGGTTAAGTACAAACATCAGTAATGCTCGTAAAGGTAATGGAGATCCTATAATTGTGTTTGTGAAAATGATAATTTTACATTTTGTCCAGTTACAATGTGAACAAATATTCTAGATTAGAAACATTTATAGGAACATTTAAGAATGATTTGCTGGCTATTTTCAATATATATTTCAATAAATTAAAGTATTTCAAAGTTGATAGATCTGTTAAAATCTAAATGTAGTATGTCTGCAAATTACCATGTTGGTGTGATTTTTAAAAAAATCCTAAGAATTTTCATGAGGACTGAGACACAATTATACAAAGTTTGGCTGCCCTGAATTTTCAAGCCAGGTTGCTATGTCATCTCGGTATTGTTTTAGCCATTCAATGTTGCTCTTTGTAGTTTCCAAAGCTTGCTTTCTTGAGGCTTCTCCTGCTCCAGCATCAGGATATCTCTCAAAGAAATTTTCCATCTTAAGAAGATAAAACGTGTGTAAATATTAATGACATAGAACTGGTTTTTCAGAAGACCAAACAGTTTAGTGTATCTCCAGTTTGCAGATCTACAAGTCATAGATCCACAAGTCAATACTTAATTATCAAATATATTTTGTAAATAGGCATTGAGCTCTGTTATACCGGGTTGGGTTGTTATGCATCTCATCTAACACTATGCATTGGCTTTGGAATGAAGCCTGCTTTCTGAAGCAGATCAGAGTAATTCAAAACAGATTATAATTTACACGACATAGAGTGAACATTTTTATCATACCTCATTTCGATTTCAAACTTCACACCTGATTTGTTGTACTGGAATTTTGGTGCACTATGGTTTTCATGCTAAAATTTACTGGTTGAAAGAAATAGCCGGGTGGGGAGAAGGAAGTAACTGAACTTAGTGACCAAATTCAGTTGAGTGACAGCCTCAACTCATAGTGACCCTTCCAATCACTCTAGTTCAAATGACTCATGTCATCCTATCAGCAGAAATCTGGAGAATTCATGAAGCCAAAGACAGCTTCTGTTTTACCAGTCACACCATCTGATTTTTTACTAGACTTTCACCCTTACACATTGTTTGACAACGTTTGATGCGTTGTCTTAACTAGCTGATAAGGAAAAGACCAATGAGCCAATCTTTTAGATTTCTGAGGATTTTGAACATCAGATGTATAAGATATGCATTATTAAATGTTATCATCATTAACTCCTCTGCTATTTAGTTGTTTTAAATTTTCCAAAGATACTCTTCATATAAAGTGCCATTTTTCTGCAAAATCATCCTCCAACATAGCAAGGACCTTACAGAACTTAAAACTTCTTTTTTTTAAGTAGCAAAACTTGAAAGTCCTTGAAATTGATTTCTAAATTTGGCATGACTCATCCCCTTGTAGTGATCTAGCTTTTCTATAATTTATATTTTGTTCTGATTTTTTTTTAAAAAAGAGTTACTTAGTTGCTAACATTCCTCCTTTTTTTTTTTTAAAGGATAGTATGTCTGAACCAGGAAATGTCCCCCGCAGCAGATAGACTATTCACAGAGTATTCCAGTTTAGATCATTGGTGATACATTTCATGTGACATTTTTAGGGAAGGGCTAACTATGCATTCTGTAAGCATTTTTAGTTATAACTTCCCATATTTATTTTCTTCTTTAAGAATAGCTAATGAGTTGTTTGGTTTGGATTCAGTGGTGGGTTTCTACCGGTTCGCCCCTGTTCAGGCGAACTGGTAGCAGTGGGGGTAGGCTCTGCCCACCCGCCCGGATGTCATCACGGACGCTCTGCGCACACACGTGCTCACAGTTCCTAACCGGTAGTGAAGGTAAGTGAAACCCACTACTGTTTGAATTGTGATAGTACTGGGGTATGTACAGGACAGGTTCTACTCTTGGTTTCCATGTACATTTTAAATTGTTCCCAACCTTAAACTGAGTGAGTCACACAACTTTCAGAGACTATTTACAGGAAAAACTAGGAAGAGTGGAAAAGAACAAGACCTTCTGACAAATGAAGAAAACAAACAAAAGTTACACATGAGCTAGGTGGCCATATAAGTCCTGCAAATAAATACATTTAGGATGGATTAGGAAACTTTATTGCCAGCAAGGACTATAATTTCTTTTTTTTTCTTTTTCTTTTTTATTAACTTTTCTGGGTTGCAACAAACTTGAGGCTTGTGGCTGGATATGAATTTTTTCCCTTGATTTGTTATTGTTTTATTTTGCTTTGTTTTGTGGAGGGGAAGGAGTTAATTGGCTTATATTGTACAGTCAGTCCTTTGGGGAACTCTGACCTTCTGTGCTAGTTTTGAGCTGAACAAGACTGCTGTATGTATTGTAGTATTTTGTTTGCCATAAAAAAAATGACAGGAGCAATATTCCTATTAGATTTCCATTACCAAGTTCTTGTTCTGGTTTTATCATTCTAGTTAATGCAATGAAACTGTTTTATTTGGAAGTGTCAGGAGAATATACAGGCCCCAAAGCAGGGATGTGCTCTACTTACCTTTGCTACCGGTTCTCTTCCTGCACGTGCTTTGCGTGTGATCGGCATGCGCATGCTTTGCGCGCGTGCCAAATGCGCGCTCTGTGCATGCGCACTAAGTTTTTTCTGGGAAAAAACCTTGAAAAAAGTTTCGAGTTTTTTTCCGGAAAAATCGTAAGTATGGGCGCACGGGTGGGCGCAGGTGGGCCTGGCTCCCGGTCGCGGAGAACTGGTTCGGTGACGTCACGACATCACCACTACCGGATCGCATGAACCAGGCCGAACCCACCACTGCCCCAAAGACTATAAAATCAGAACTTGGCAAACTTTTATGGGTTGTCAGTGCCACAATCAAGAAACCCCTTCCCCTTTTTCAACATCCATCTCATTAAATAGCTGCACCTAGAAGAGGAATGAGGAATAGTACTTGGCACTTTTCATATCTAGAAAATTGGATAGCTGCACAGTAGCCAACCACATCTTACCTGCCAAAGTTGGAGCTCTGTGTTAAATGTGCCTGATATTCTTGATATTAGGCGGCCAAGATTTCTATCATTAAGAGTGTATCTGTGAAAAAAGAACATATTCATATTTGGAAATAGCAATAGCATTTAGACTTATATACCACTTCACAGAGTCAGCATATTCCCCACAACAATCTGGGTCATCATTTTACTGATATCAGAAGGATGGAAGGCTTAGTCAACCTTGAGACGGTCAGAATTGAACTGCTGGCATTTGGTAGAATTAGCCTGCAATACTGCATTCTAACCACTGTGCCACCGTGACTCCTTAGGCATCCTTACTTATGCATGCAAAACATGGTGGTTACTACATATTGGCTTTCAAGATAAAATACTTAGTGGAAACAAAATCATCATATCATCATCATCATCTCTCAGCTAATGGCCACTTGATAGGGACTAAAATTAATTGGGATCCTACATACTGCAGGAAGTAGACATGTTAATTTTTATCGCTGTGTTCTTGACTATGTAGGAAATTGAAACTGCTTCCTTCCCCGAGCAAAACAATGTCATGCTTACTCTTTGTGTTGATTGGAGAGAACCTACTATTAAATAAGCCTCCCTTGAGTTCCATAACGTACTGCAGGAACATTCCAGAAAACATTTTGTCAAGCCTCAAAATTGGAAGGCCTGGTGCTTGTTTCAGACAGACTTTAAATGCTGTGAAGAAAACCTTAGTAAAACTTTTAGCATAGTCCAGATCAGGGGTGAAATCCAGCAGGTTCTGGAGAACCGGTAGCGGAAATTTTGAGTAGTTTAGAGAACCGGCAAATACCACCTCTGGCTGGCCTCAGAGTGTGATGGGAATGGAGATTTTGCAATATCCTTCCCCCAGGAGTGTGGAGGGAATGGGGATTTTGCAGTATCCTTCCTCTGCAGTGGTGGTGGTGGTGGGAAATGGAGATTTTGCAGTATCCTTCCCCTGCCATGTCCACCAAGCCACATCACGTCCATCAAGCCACGCTCACAGAACCAGTAGTAAAAAAAATTGGATTTCACCACTGGTCCAGATACAGCACTAGCCCAAGATGTTTTGCGGATTCCATAGAGGAGATATATAAGCATTTTATTGTAATCTAGATGATACCCATGCCAAGAAGGAAGCACTGAAACCCTCAGATATATTTTATTACACTCTTCATTTTATGAAAGCATCTGCATAAGCTGATAACCTAGCCCCTAACCAAATTCCTTGGTCATTCTGATCAATTTCATTTACAAATATAACTTTTGGCAATGCTGTTTTTTAAAAAAAGTTTTGTCAAATTTTGTTGTAAAATATGTAAGAGGTGCAGTAGTTTGATTAGCATCCTTAACTAAACTAACTAATATTAGTTTTATGTACGTGATATGCCTTATAGATTACTCATTGACTGTACTAAAGTCAATCTTTCTCTTTCCCTCGTGCTACCGAAGAGCAAAAAACACGTCTTTTTCATTCCAAGGAGAAAAGATGTGATTGGAAGGGGCGTCTTATTTCCACATGAGCAATGGAAGAACCTTCCTTCAAGCCAGAACCTGGAATACAGCCATCAATTTCTTCCAACAATTTGCTGCCACAAGAGATCCTGGCACAAGGATCTGGCTTGATCCTGCTTTGATTGACCCTTTTCTGTCCTTTGTTTTAATTCACCTTTTACATTTCCATAGACTATCAGAGTAGGAGAGTCCAGAGGCTATTCCAGTCATAGAAATAAACACATTCTTCTTCTTTTTTAAACCCAGAATCTGAATAGGGGATATATGACCCATGGACTTGCTCAATTCCCTTTTCCAGTTTGGCTCATCAGAAATATCAGGCCCTGGAGGTTCAATACTCTTTCAGCTTCGTTATGCAGCTTTGCATTTGTTTCTTGATCATGTGATGCAAGAGGTAGCTTCAAAAAGAGAGTGAACTATCTAGGGCAGGGACGTCAAATTTCATTTCATTGAGGGCCGCATCAGGGGGGCTGGGTGGGTATGGACGGCTCCTGTGAGCATGGATGGGATAGGTGTGGCCCTCTGCCAGAAAAAATGGAGCTCAAGCGGGCATGGATGCCCTTCCCCCAGGCCCTGTTTTCAGCTGGGATAGCCTCCTGCAGCCCTCTGCCAGCAAAAACAGAGCTCAGTGGGGCTGTGCGCAGCCTTCCCGAGCTCCATTTTCACTGGAAGAGGCACCGCAGGCCAGTCCCTAACTCTTTCCAGAGCGGCCCCATGGGCCAGATCTAAGCACCCCGTGGGCCGAATCCGGCCTGTGGGCCTTGAGTTTGACACCCCTAGTCTAGGGAGCCAGCACTTACCGTTTGACCAAATACTCCCAGTTGAGCTGTACCCAATCCCAAGCCATGGTTTTGCCATAACTATTAAAGGAAATGTATCTCAAGACAGTGAACACATCTTGACTTCTTATGAGAGTAGTATTTTTGATGCAATTTAAGAATCTAGAAATGGAAGAAGCAATTATAGTTGATGATTAGCACTTCATTGGGATTGCATAGAAAATGAGATTTAAACTGCTTTTCTCAACTTAATTTATATAAAGTAAGAAACTTTAAAAAACAACAACAACCTCGGAATTCTCCAGACATCGATCAAGAAAGATGAAAGGAGTATGTTGAATAGGAAGCTCTAGACTAGACCTCCCTGATATATTTCTGAATTAAATATGGCATTGGTTATGATTCAGGCACTGTTTGAAGTCACCTGTGCCTCTTGGTTGCTTGAACAAACCACATCTAGCACTCCCTTTCAGTTCCAGTTTGCAAGATTATGGTGCTTATGGTGCTTTGGGGAAGTTGTCCATTATTTTGCTTGTTGAATAAAAGAATGCCCTGATAGTGGTGGGATCCTGCCGGTTTAATGACTGGTTCAGTGATTGTGTGTTTTGTGCCTGACGCGTGCTATGCACACATGCACAATTTTGACAAAACTAAACTTCCACATTACTTTTTTTATTATTATTTCAACTTATATCCCACCTTTCTCTGAAGACTCAGAGCGGCTTACAATTTATTAATCACAAACCAATGTGCTTAGCCATAGCCTTCATTACTTGTATATGCCTGCTTATTAGGGCTTTTGCCCCCACAATC
>JANHFM010007229.1:258270-272121 GCA_032468115.1 Grayia smithii
CTGCCAAACAATCAGACATAAATAATACCTTAGAAGCAGAAAACGGAAGAAATTGGGCATTAAAAGTGGTGGGGGGGGGGGAGAAGCAAGGCTTCCTGGATGTAATTTCTACAAAAACAAGGTCATCATTGTATAAATAATGAATTTCACTTATAATATCATAATAATTTAACTTAAACTACCAGAGATAGGTTTCCTGTCTTGGAACATTCTGTCTAACAATATAAAAGTATGATTAAGAATAAGATAAAGAACTTTATAGAACAAAAGCCCAAGAGATATGTGCTTATTTTTTTTTTGTCTTTGCATTCTGTAAATATGTGGTAAATCCATAAGCAAAAATAAACCATGTTCCCAGAACCACCATCTCCGTGCTGTAGCTATCATTATCCCATTATCTATACATACACATGAAAGACCACAGTTCTGTGGTGAGGAAAGAGAAGGTGTAAAGATGGAAAGAGAAAGAGAGAAGAGCCTTGTACAAAAATTAATAGTGCAAAAATGTTAAAAGAGAGATTTACTTGGTCTTTCCATTCTCCTCATAGCTTGTTCTATAAAATCCAACCAGGGAACCATTCAAATAGCCTTTGAACTTCATACTCAGGAAATAGTTGTTAGGGTGCAAGTCTTCTTCTGCCTCTATCACCACATATTCAAGTAATTCATATCCAAAACAGCGCTTTATCGCAATGACCTGGCCTGAGGATGCTCTGAGCTCAGGAGTTTCCGTGATCTTTGTTTCTCTCAGGTGAAGCCACAAATGCCTGGTTGTCTGTTTTTCCAAGATGATAGAGATATTTACCATTCCGGTGTACACCTCAGCTTCCATCTCAGGAGTCAAGTCTAAGTCGTAATGAACTGGCTGAACATAGTTGGGCAGCCTGAAATCCATCCAGGCTCCCTCTTCATCATTTTTGGCACTGCAAAACACACTGGTCTCTGAAGGATGTGTGACCTCTGGAGCAATGGATGTGGGTGGTTTTGTTGACACTTGCCCATTGTCTTCTGTAGGATAGCAGGCCTCAGGTTTTAATCCTAAACCTAATCCGAGTCCCAAAATTAAGCCCACAGCAGTCACCACTCCACAAATGATGGCCACGTGCTTGCCTTTCATGCAATGCATTTTGGATGACTCGCCTTCAATATCCATTCCTTGCATCTCCCACTGTGCTTACCAAACTTAAAACTTAAAACAGACACATTAAGCAACAGTGCGGTGGCTTGCTCACTCTCTTCTCTCTCTCTTTGGCTGAAAGGCTGTATTTAATAGGCTGTCTCTTCCTCTTTCCTTTTCATCTACTTTTGCTTGCCTCTCTCCTCTCTTCCTCCCCTCAGTTCCCTTTTAGACAGCTAACCAAAAAAAAAGAAAAGTTTGATTTTTCCAAAGGAAAATAACTGGTAAAGCAGGAATTGGTTCAGGAGAGAAGAGAAGAGGAAATGCATACAGAACTTTGTAGCTGCTCCTATTTGCCTTATAAGCAGCACAACCCCACCCCCAACTCCTCCTGCTCTGGTCAGAGTTAAATTTAAAACAGTGCTGTGTTAATCAGCAGTTGGAAATGATCAAATGCCAAAGCTCCGTCAGCAACTTTCTAAAAGACAGCGCACTGCTCGAGAGAGGTGTCGCTTATCAAAAATCTCAACCTTTATCACTACCTTTACCTTTCTCATCCAGTTTCTTTTATGAGCACGATTCTCCTTGGACTTCTACCTCACGTATTTGTGGAGGGAAAAAAAAATAGTCCATGTTCTGGATTTGGAGGGAGGGGCGAAAAAAGTCTTTCCCACTTCTTAAAAAATTTCGATCTGGGTTTTTCAAATGGATGAGCTTTACCTTCAGTTCTCCTACACTCTGTTATTCCATGCGGTTGCAGAAAGAACATTCAGCTCCAAATGCAGCTTCTTTTCTTTTCTTCTTCTTTCTCTTTCGCTGTCTGTTTCTGACAGTAAATGTCGGCTCTCTTTTTTCTTTTTCCCCTACACACAGAAAAGCCAAATGTAATCCCCAAGAATCCACTCTAATTTGCATACCGAGCAAACAGGAGGCAGCGGACATACACATCTGATTTAGCTATTTCTAGTTCACACTGTTTGTTCAAAGAGATTATTTGGGTACTTGGAGCAAAGATGATTTCTGTGGGCTAGTCTGCACATTACAAATACCAGAGCAAATGCATGAAAAATACATTTGACATTCAAATGGTTCTTATCCCATGCATGAAGAGTTTTTGCAATCTTTGAAAACTATGCATTTCCAAGAACCTATTCTTGCATTCCAATGAATGTGCCAAGAATAACCTCGGGATTAGAGGGATGGGGCAGCTGGGTTGCACATTTAGGTTCATCCTTTTTATGTTGAGAAGCAGCATCTGAACCAGAAAGTTTTGCAGGAATAAGAATCTGGAGATTTGTTACTAAATGGAATCATTTTGAAACTGTATACCACTGCTCATAAATAGGAATTTTGCAGAAAGATGTCATGTTTAATAGTACAGGTAGTCCTCTACTTACAACAATTGAGCCCAAAATTTATGTTGTTAAATGAGAAATTTGTTAAGTGAGTTTTGCCCCATTTGAGGATTTTTCTTGCCACATTTGTTAATGGAATCACTGCAATTGTTAAATTAGTAACGCAATTGTTAAGTGAATCTGTTTTCCCCATTGACTTTGCTTGTCAGAAGGTCACAAAAAGTGATCAATGACCCCGGGACATTGCAACCATCATGAAGACTCAGTTGTCAAGCATCCAAATACAAATCACATGACTATGAGGACGCTGCAACGGACATGTGTGAAAAATGGTCATAAGTCACTTTTTTCAGTGCCGTTGTAACTTTGAATGGTTGCTAAATGAACTGTTGTAAATCAAAGACTGCCTGTACTATGTAGAGGTCAGCTCTTTTCTTATGGGTTCATTGAAAGGCCCACCTTGACAAATGGTGCGTAAACCTTTAGATACAACAGTGTGTGAAGGAAGTAGAGCGCCATGGTAGCCTAGTGGTAAAGACACTCAGAAGGTTAAGAGTTCAATCCTAGGTAATGGCAGTTTTTTCTCTCCTAGAGCACAAAGACAAAGTATCTGCTGTGAATTCCACATGGCATCAGGAAGGGCATTCAGCCAGTAAACTCTCAGCTCCATCCAAATGCCCTGATTTTAATCTGTATAGGCACTACAGGGTCGTAACAAGGGCAGTAGTGTATGAATCAATGAGTAATGGATTGACAGCAAGGCCTTTGAGAAAGTTGTGGCAGGAGGACGAACATTAGATCCTGAAAAAATAGAAATGGAGAGGCTTAAAGAGTAAAGGGCACTTAGTGAAGGTGTGTATCACATGGTAGAAAGATGGGTTCAAGGTTTAATAAATAGAGTTAATAGAGTTGGTGTGAAGCAGTTTCACCTCTTCTTCCTTTTATTATATCATATATTTAATTTCTTTGCCTTATTGTTTCTTTTTCTGCACTCCCCCAAACAATGCTTACTCTGAAATGGAATAGCATGATGGGTATACCAAAACGTATCTGAACTTATTTATTTATTTATCATATTTATATGCTGTATTATACAACTTAGCTGTATAATATTGTCCTGAGAATCCATTTAAAGCCAAGTAAGCAAGGATGAGGCTACAGCTTATTAATATGCATCTGAAAAAACAATCCATTGTATTATATTTGCTATTTTTTTTTAACTTTGAATTTTAAATTAATTTATTATTGTTCGTTGTGAAGGTTGTGAGCCGCCCTGAGACCCTTGGGAGAAGGGCGGCATATAAATCGAACAAAATAAATAATAAATAAATAAATAGTACACAACAAAACCTGAACAGGAATAAACATTTCAACAGTCCTTGGGACAAGCTTTCAAAATATGGGTAAAGTTTGGATTCTCTACTCATAAAGTGCTCCAGAATAGCTCTTCATATTGAGGTAAAACAGCCCTATTGCAAAAGTGGGCATAAAAAACCAAGAATTACAGTAGAATTATGGAGAATATTTTTTTTAATTTTAAAAATTAGTAAAAGTTTAAATCTGAACTTGAGACTGATATCCAAATTTTCTCCTTCCCATTCCTTTCCCTTCTTCTTTGACTGGCAAAAGTTATGCTGATGCACCACTACACTATATACTATTGTAATAACATTATAATTTTATAAAGATTGAGTAACAGGCAGCAGAAACAGAGAGAGGCTGGCTCTTAGCCTTTGTGATACAATGCATTGAACTCAATGGTGCTTCCGAACTGACATGAATTACACTTTCTCATTAATTCCGTGTCTAATATGGAGGAGACATCACATGAATTGCTATGCATTCCTAGCAGTGCACAAATAGCTGTAAAATTTGGAAAACTGTGAGCACTTTTATCTTGCCCAAGCATAGACATATAGGAAAATCTTGCCCTGCATAATATAAAAGTAGAGTCTTATCTTAGTTCCAGTCCAATGATGAATGCCATTTTTTAAAAAAGGATTATGCTTGTTATTATTGGCTTAGTTTAATGTAAACAGCTACTATCTTGCTCATATATAATATTCATTTGCTAAACTGGAAAAACCTGATCTGATGTAAACTTATTTAAATGCATGGTGCAAAGAATGAAGGACCTTCTTATATATTTTATCACTTTTCCATCCTGATTTTCTTTTCATCTTTGGTTCAAGAAACATGAAGCAATAAAGGAAGCAATAAACTTGGCAAACCAGGATATATGTAATTTATGTACATAACTTTTTATGTTTTAATGAGTTTTTGTTTTCATCTTGTGGCTTTCATAGTAATATTTAACAATACTCTGGAGGGAAAATATTGATTTAAAAAACACAATGACAAGAATCACATTAACACCCATGGAAGAGGATGTACTGTTTTCTTCAATCCGGTTTCCTCAAAATATACTGGACCACACTTCCTTGGCATCTTAAGCAAATTAACCTCAACAGCTTTGGAGAACCCCAAGCTGGGGAAGATGGCTTTATTGTACCAAGAAGAGAAATTATTCAATCCTTTGCATTTTGGATTTACTGCTTTGGAAGCAACAGTTGAAGTGCAATTGATGGTGAACAAGAGTCCAGAGTCCCTGTAACAAACAAGAGGGACCTAAATAGTACAGATAAATCATTCAATTGTCTCTAGCAGTGTCAGTTTGCCATTAGTAAGGACTTCCGTGATAGATAAGAATTTTGTTTCTCTTTTCTCAGATTCTCCAAGCAGAGAAAAATGTGTAAGAAGAATAAAGAAAGGCAAAATAAACTTCTATTACGCAAGCATAGAGAATTATGTAAGTCCTTAAAGCCACTTAGGGTGCCAAAATACACTCAATCATCTTAGTAATTGTGATAACTTAATCTAATGACAGAATCGTAGAAGCTAAGTATCACATGCCTATTGACTCAACACAAGTACTGTGCAAACTTATTTCTTTTCATCACCTTTTTTGCTCTTAAAACATTCTCAGCTCATCATGGGTATTAACTAGAGGAAGGAAGAAGGTGAAAAACAGCACATCTAAAATACACATATTTATTAATGACAAGAAAGGTACTTACATTGATAGATAAAACCTTTGGCAGTTGGTTGGTTATATTGGCAATTAGTGATTAGAAAATTCTTAGTAATTGTACAATTGCTCTATAAAAATTATTCTGTTCTTTGTACTCCAATGTTGTAGAAAGAGAAAATATACTTAAGAAAGTTCTCTTAATATTTAACTGGATTTCCCATCCTGGTTCTCTTGTCATCAAATTCAGTATTTTAAAGAATTTAATAGATTGTATCTTTTCTGGGAGGAATTTATAGCCATCACTGACCACTATCAGTCTGAAATTTTAAAAAAAGCGATTTGTATTTCTCTACAGTAAATTATTTAAATAATTTGTAAGTGTGCCCATTTCAAAATGCCATGTTTGCCTGTGAATCTGAGTATCACACCAAGGATACCAACTACAAGCAATAAATAAATAAATAAACAAACAAACAGGTCAAACAGGTATACTATATCCTCATACAAGTGCAGGAAAAAACAGAATAACTTCCTTAATTTGAAATAGGTACTGAGCCAATTTATTCCAAGCAAATGACCAAACAATACTAATTGTTCTGAAACATTTTTGTTCTGAAAATCTACTAGACAAGAAAAGTTTGGAATTGTCCAAATCGTCCCAATTTTGTTCCTGAAGATATTCTGATTCTATTATTTTACCCTCTAATTTTGCTGATGATACGGAGACATTTTTACCTGTACAAAGTATTTTGGATGCTTTATGCACTCTCAAAATAGAGCCTTATACTAGAAACCTCAAGATCTCTCCCCCAATCCTCTGAGGGAGTTTTTGTAGTTTTGACAGATGTCAAAAATTGCTACTGAGCAAGAAGACGTACTGTGTGAACCATTTGTCCTTATGGAACTCATGAGGCATAGGTAATCTCCTTATGTTCAAATCCTTTAAGGTTCATTCCAATAGAAATAAAATCAGTGGCACAGAACCTTCTATGGCCAGTAACGGATCATAGCATAGGATGATTCATAGCTTGCCAACTAAGAAACCTTTTAATGCGGCTGAACTCCAGGCTACAGATGCAAACTACTTTTTTATCTTTCTCCATACAAGTGAACCTATAGAAATCTTTAATAAACTGAGTAACAATTCACAATAGCCCTGCATTATTTATGGCATCAAGAAGACTGGAGGAATTGTGTGGGCAAACTAAGTTTGAGTAAAGTCAGACCTATGTGCAAATACATCCCTCCCTCAAAAACAAAGATGCAATTATAGCAGCAACATCTACACCTACTCCAGAACTTCTGGAGTTAACCATCTTCATGGTTAAGCAACTGCTGTAGGTTTTTGCCTAACACAGTAGACTGGAAGAGATCCAACTACTCCTTCAATTATTTGACATATATTTTGGATTTAGTCCACAACTCTAGCAATATAAAAACCATTCAGAATACTATTTCCCAGAACACTACCCCAAGTGGTGGTGACAAGAATTCAAATTCAAATCAGTTCCAGTTACACTGAACATTATTAGGGCTTGTTTGTTTTTAAGACTGTCTAAAAAGAAGCGTTACAGCCAATGGTGTAATCCAAATTATTTTACTACCGCTTCTGTGGGCATGGCTTGGTGGGCATGGTGTGGCTTGGTGGGCATGGCAGGGAAAGGATACTCCAAAATCCCCATTCCCTCTCCACTCCTGGGGGAAGGATATTGCAAAATCTCCATTCCCACTCCACTCTGGGGCCAGCCAGAGGTGATATTTGCTGGTTTTCCAAACTACTCAAAATTTCCGCTACCTTCTCCAGAACCTGTCAGAACTTGCTGGATTTCACCCCTGGTTAGAGCATTATACTACATACAGTACCTGCTCTCTTGGAGACTGCATTCAAATAAAATTAACTTGTCAAGACCACGTTGATAGATGAGATTGATATTTGTAAGCAGAACTGCATGTGCAGTATAATCATGGAATATTTTTAGTCTTTGACGCAGCATTATTGTTAATTCTGTAATAGCTCCCTTGTCACATATAAACAAATACAAAAGACTCAGAATATATTTTCCTTCATTTCATTTTAACCTCAAACAGGAAAAAGAATGTAGATGTTTCCAGTAGCTCTGAACCACAATGCTAGATGATTTGTACTGCTGGGAAGCAGAACAGCAATATAACCATTCTCCCTTGATGGATACTTAAAGAGAACAAGAATTGTTGAAAATATTCAAAGACTCAAATGTAAATACAAAACTTGAGCAGGGGAAATCCCAGCCAACAGAGCTGAAATGTTTGCAGTTTTTGATTATGACAAATGTACACTGCAAATCACTATATAATTTTGTGTTTGTGTTACTTCTAGTCAGGTATGACCGCTGGTAAGTGTATGGAGAAGCCCATTTAGTTTTCTTATCAATATTTTTGATAGTGGTTCACCATTGTCATTTTTCTAGGGCCAAGAGAGAATGATTGGCCCAAAGTCATCTTCTGTCTAGAAAATATATACAGTACCATCTGTATATAAACAGAGAGAAAACCTATCTTTCTAGCACTGATGATGTTACCTAGTTGGGTAATGAATCATCTGTAAGACAATAACCAAGCTCAGAGAGCACAAAGGACCTCACCTTTGTGAGGTTGAACCTCAGGGTTCAAACCTGAGCTGAACCCTGAGAAGAGAAGAGAACATTCTCTTCTATTGGTACCAAAGTCATCCAGCTGGTTTTCATGACTAAGACAGAACTAGCACATGGTTCTTGATTCTTTTATCCAAAGAAGATAATATATTAAACTTTGTTTCCATTTAGAAATTGCTTCTGGATTTTGTGCTTGCATTGAAAAAACAACTGAAGTTTTGATTTTGTTTTTGCTAATTAGATAGGTTTGTAGTTATAGAAATGGCTAATATATACTGTACTAGTCAGGGGTGAAATCCAAATTTTTTTAGTACTGGTTCTGTGGGTGTGGCTTGGTGGGCGTGGTATGGCTTGGTGGGCCTGGCAGGGGAAGGATATTGCAAGATCTCCATTCCCACCCCACTCCAGGGGAAGGATATTGCAAAATCTCCATTCCCACCCCACTCTGGGCCCAGCCAGAGGTGGCATTTGCCAATTCTCCAAACTGCTCAAAATTTCCGCTACCGGTTCTCCAGAACCCATCAGAACTTGCTGAATTTCACCCCTGGTACTAGTGTGTAAAAGTAAAAAGTTGAGGTTGTAATCTTGTTATTTTCTACCGTACTAAAGAGCTTGAAGTCAGTGCCTTTTTCTTTCCTTTTTCCTCTTTATACCATTTTTTTTTCTTTTACCCTCCCTCTCCTCCTAGTTTTCTATTGTTTTTTCGAATTTTTCTTTGTATTTTGATAAACTAATAAAAATGTAAAAAAACAACAACCCAGCACATGGGTTTTTACACTATTCAATTAGTGTTTTAACTGTTTGGCTAAACTGACTCTCCAGAACATCTATAATCAAAAATAAATTCTGTTAGGTTCAACGAGCTTAATACCACATTTCTATTGGGGAGCAAGCTCCATTGAACCTAATAGAATTTATTTTTGATTATACATGGTCAGGAGAATCAGTTTGGCCAAACAGTTAAAGCACTACTTGAGTAGTGCAGAAGTCCATCTGCTAGTTCTGCCTTAGTCATGGAAGCCAGCTGGATGATTTTGGTACCAACAGAAGAGACTATTTGTGGAAATGATGTAAATTTTCTTTTTTTTTTTTTTTACATTTTTAACTTGAGTTCTGAGAAAGCATTCTTTATTGTTGTTTGCAACTTTCCCTAATATATTGAGTTTAATATGGAACTCTGTGGGTGGCAGCATCTAACTGGCTTTCTCTGGGCTTAAAACCTTGGTCAGACAGGGATAATATGTGGCTGGGACTTCTCCAGGGAATATAAAGGTTGTAGGCTAAACTGAGAAATCACAAAAACACATCCCAAGCAAATAATTTTTGTATTACTGCCAAGGGGCTCTGGAGACACAAGAATTCACCAAGAACTGAGTCCAACTTGAAGAAAACTTTACCTTATCTCTAATATGTAAGTTTTGAAAGTATATTTATACATGCTTTTTAAAGGTTACTGTTCTCAAATATATACTCATGTTTAGTCTCATTTTTCTCAAATAACTATCTTAAAAGTATATATGGGTCTTCTGAAAGGAGATTATTTTATGCAGAGATTGTTTGCTATCTAGAGTATTCAGGAAGAGATAGCATAGAAGTAAAACAAAGTAATAAAAATTTTGGGTGGGGAGGGCATAGATTTATGAGACAAGAATTTCTGTCTGTACATGATATGGTGGAATCTATTTTGAAGGATTCCATCAACCTCATTGAAATTCATGGCAATTTTCTTTTACACCTGTCTTTTCAACAAAGGATTGAATGAATTACAATCCTAGTGGAATAATGACAGAAATCCCAAACATACATTTTCATTTATTTTATTTTTAAAAAAATCTTCAGTGACATTTGCGATTAATTTATTCAAGTAAGAAAGAATGCAATTATATTAAAAACCATAAACTTTAGAAAGATAGGAGGATATTACTTTTGACTTGTTATATGAATAGTTCAGGAATGTGGTGGCTCAGTGGCTTGTCGATCGAAAGGTCAGCAATTCAGTGGTTCAAATCCCTAGTGTCGCGTAACAGGGTGAGTTTCTGTTACTTGTTCCAGCTTCTGATAACCTAGCAGTTCAAAAGCACGTAAAAAATGCAAGTAGAAAAATAGGGATCATCTTTGGTGGGAAGATAAGAGTTCTGTGCACCTTTGGCATTTAGTCATGCCAGCCACATGACCACGGAGACGTCTTTGGACAGCGCTGGCTCTTCGTCTTTGAAATGGAGATGAGCATGGGAGTTGGGAACGACTAGCACATATATGCGAGGGGAACTTTTACCTATGAATAGTTCATTTATCAACCCTACTCAATTAAAGCAGTTTTAACAATTTTTTGGGAAAAACACTACATAGGTAGCTGATAAAGTCAAAATTCCATTCCTTCCAGAATCTGATTTTGTATTTCTGATCGTTTTCTCATATCACTCTAAGCCATGGCTTCTTTAGTTATAATTTGACGAATAAACTACAATTGGTTGGGTTAGTATAATATATTAAACAAAAACAAATGAATTTTGTTATGGTTTTGCATTCTATATGAACCAGACATGTTTGTGTATGTGCTTGTTTTTTTGACATAAATAGATTTTAACCATTAGAAATATTGACCTTGCTTATATTATTTAGAGCAGGGGTCAGCAACCTGTGGCTCTGGAGCCGCATGTGGCTCTTTCTCTCCTCTGCTGCGGCTCCGTCACTCAAAATATGCATCACAACTGTCAATGTGGGACACCCACCAGCATGCGATTGATTGAGCTTTTCGACTCCCGGTAGGCCAAGCATGGATAAATCCAAGAAAAGAAAAGTTTCAGAAGAAAACAATGTTTAATTCAACTACATATGCTAGTTTTGTGGCCACTCAGGAAATAGTCAGGCACGGGAAGGGTTTTGTGGCTCCCGGTGTTTGTTTTTCTGTGGGAAATGGGTTCAAATGGCTCTCTGAGTGTTTAAGGTTGCTGATCCCTGCACTAAACAAACAGTTGTAAGTAGAGGATTTCCTGTATGCACAACTCAGATATTTTAAGACCAAAACCACCACATATGCACATTAATTTAGAACATTAATTAAGTAACTTTACACTACACTATCTTCTTTCTGTTATTGCTTTGTTTTGCCAAGCTCTTCTGAATTCATTAGTTTATTCTTAAACCTTTCAGAGACAAAACCAAAGTCTTCCAGTTATTTAGGTGATGGAAAGCTGATTTGATGGAAGGATTTCTGCTTTGAAGGTGCCACTGAAGCTTTTTAAGGCTGTTTGGTTACTGAGATTTACACATCCACCATTAGCTTAAAAAAAGAAAATAGCACAATTTGCTTTCTTCTTATTTTATTGAGATTTGGGAATGGAGGAGGGAGGTTTCTTACCCCAATTAGTATGTGAGCCCCAGACTTGAAAATTAACTCCAATTTACAGGAAGGAAACTTTTGAAAACAAAACAAAAACAAAAATCCCAGAATGGAATTTTGGCTAATGAAGAACAAAAAGGAACACAGCATGTGTGTATGAGTGCTTTTGCCTCTATTTCTTGGAGCATGCTGTTAAAAGTGTGTGTGTGTGGAGGGGGGGAAGGAAGAAAAAGAAACAGATGCACAATCTTTATTGCATTAATAATTATGGTGTTGTTTTATTATGCTGCTACTCCTGGATATCTATATTCTGTTTAAAAAAAAAAGAAAAAGAAGAATGTTCCTAGTATGGAATCAGCTAATTTGGTACATAATTTAACAGCTAATAATTATTTGCTTAAATCTGGAATTAGATGAAAAGGGATCAGATCTTCTTCCCCTCCTTTTCCTTCCCTCTCTGCAATAGCAGAGACCTAAGAAGAAGGTGAGAATATAATCAGCCTGTTAAGTAAATACTAATCATGCCATGTATAACAAAAATGTGCACAGGAGGGGCGTCACGGAAGCATTGAATTTAGACGGTAGCTAATTTAGCATAGAACATGGGTTTCCTGAATTAGACTGCTTCTTCTTTTGTTTGCTATATTTCTGGAGATGTTCCATCAATTCCTGTAGCCTTTCAATTTGACAATGACTGGAGCGCTGACCTAACTTCATCTTCTGATTCTAGAAGTTCTTGCACAGGCAGTCCTCAATTTACAACTATAATTGGGGCCAGAATTTCCTGTCAAGTTTGAACAGCTTCTCAACCTTTTGACATTTACTGCTATTCAACTTCCCAATGAACTGGGAGGAAGGAAATTTAGACTTATATACCACTTTACTTTACAGTGCTTTACAGCCCCCTCTAAGCAGTTTTACAGAGTCAGCACAACAATCTGGGTCCTCATTTTACCCACCTCAGAAGGAGGGAAGGCTGAGTCAACCTTGAGCCAGTCAGGATCAAACAGGAAGGAAGGAAGGAAGGGCAATAGCACTTAGACTTATATACTGCTTCTTAGTGCTTTTACATCCCTCTCTAAGCAGTTTTACAGAGTCAGCACATTGCCCCCAACAATTCTGGGTCCTCATTTTACCCACCTTGGAAGGATGGAAGGCTGAGTCAACCTTGAGCCAGTCAGGATCAAACAGGAAGGAAGGAAGGAAGGAAGGAAGGAAGGAAGGAAGGAAGGAAGGAAGGAAGGAAGGAAGGAAGGGCAATAGCACTTAGACTTATATACCGCTTCATAGTGCTTTTACATCCCTCTCTAAGCAGTTTACAGAGTTAGCATCTTGCCCCCAACAATCTGGGTCCTCAGTTTACCCACCTCGGAAGGATGGAAGGCTGAGTCAACCTTCAGCCTGGTGAGATTTGAACTACCAAATTGCAGGCAGCTGGCAGTCAGCAGAAGTAGCCTGCAGTACTGCACTCTAACCACTGCGCCACCGCGGCTCATAACTTGGAACTTGCACAGGACTGGGCTATGATCAACCCTGGCACCCATCTTTTCTGTTAAAAATGAACTGCTTCTTTATAGCAATAATATAATCCATTTGCTTTTTTTGTCCTCCATCTGGTGATTCCATGCACAGAGGCATCATTTTGGTTGTTTGAAGACTGCATTAGCAAAGAAATAATTGGATTGGCAGAAATTGATGTCATTGCCTCCTTCATTTCAGTTTCCTAGGCAATTCAGTTGATCTAATTTTCCTCCTTAATATTTGCAACTTTGCCATTTGGGTCTCCGAACAAAAGCAGCACATCTTGTTTGCATGTTCTGTCAATTACAAATTGAACCTGATAATAAAACTCATCAACCTTCTTCTTCTTCTGCACCAGTGCTTGGAGCATAAACTTGGATAATTATCCTATTAAAGGATTATCCACTAAGTCTAGTTGATATTATTCAATCATTGAATGTATTGTAGTTCAAAACTGTTCTTGCTGTATCTCTCCTGACTATGGAAACACTCCCATTCCTTCGTTGTTTTTCATGTCGTGAGCACATATGTGATCTTCTGACCAAAAGTATCCAATCCCAGTCCATCTCAATTCATTGATGTGTAAGATACCAATACCAATAGCACTTAGATTTCTATACCGCTTCACAGTGCTTTATAGCCCACTCTAAATGGTTTACAGCAGGTATCAGCAACCTGTGGCTCTGGAGACACATGTGGCTCTTTCATCCTCTGCTATGGCTCCCTGTCGCTCAAAATATGCGTCACAACTGCCAATGTGCAACACTCACTGATGCACAATTTATTAAGCTTTTCGACCCCCAGTAGGCCAACCATGGATAAATCCAAGAAAAGAAAAGTTTCAGAAGAAAACA
>JANHFM010007229.1:330180-343114 GCA_032468115.1 Grayia smithii
ATTTATATATTTGTGTTTTTCTATATATATATATATATATATATATATATATATATATATATTCCTATTTCCCCTATATAAAACTGTGATGGTGACTTTGGGCAGGTATTGAATTTCAACAACCATTGTGGCTGAACATTGTGATGAGATTGTGATGAGAAATGTTAAGTAAAAACCAAACAGGCACTCCTAGTTTCCCAAACCTCTTACAATTGTTTGCTTCTGTCACAAATTTTTTAGATTAATCTGAGCCTAATATGTTGACAATGTGGGTGGGGAATTAGGAGAAAAAAAATATTTCTTCACATCAGCAATACTTGATATTCACTTACAAGCTTTCCATACTTCTGATCCAGCTGTCTTTCAGCTGAGTTTCACCAGATGAAATAGCTCCCAAATACTTCTCAAACAGAATCTGACCATTTAAGCCAGCTAGTTAAGGCAGAACTGCCATAATTTATTGTATTTTAAATTACCTGCAAAGTAGGTAATTTAATACATGAAGATTAGCAGAAGATTATAGTTGTTTTATGCTTTATATTTCTTATTGTCTTATTGTTGCTGTGAGCCACATATATCGGTAATTGCTTAAGATGGACAACCATGTAAATCTTTTAAATTGATTAACATATGAGTTATTTGATTGCTTGTGGACTGCCTAGAGTCAGGTGATGAAGCAGTTTATATATTTTTATAGTAAATAAATGTATATGTATACCAACTTAAAGAGCCATTTAAAGTTTTCATAAGGAATAAGTTGCCCCCTTGATAAATATAATTAATTTCAGGGTATAAATTAAAGCAAGCAAACTTGAACTCATCTGGCAAGATTATAGCTAATATTGAAGGGTTCCCTTTATATTGAAGGATGAAAAATGTTCATCTATTTCAGTTCTAGTTCTAGGTGCTCAATTCAGCAAGGTCTCAATGGAGTGATCCTGGCCATTGCAGGATTTTTCCTATGCAGACAATCTGCTCTACTACTTGCCTGATTTTGATGTAATGCCAGTCTTTAGGATTTTGAAAGCCTGTGACTTGACAGTGGTAGTTCTCAAAAGATAGTAAAAAATAAAGTAGTTGTAAATGAGATACTAGCATTTAAGCCACTAACAGCCTTTTCTTCTTATTAAAATGAAGACACTTATTTCATACAACAAAGGTGCTGATGAATCATGAGGAAAGATGCTTCATGAATTAATAGCATGACTTTTTTGAGAAGAGAAGCAAGATATGCATATTTTCTGGGGGAAATATATATATTACTATATTGTCTTGGAAATAATAGTTTATGAACTTGTCATAGAAATAAAATGTGTACTGAGGAAAATAGAGCTAAGCTCAGCCAAGTAAAGCTGCTTACCTTGTATTAGAGAAAGTATAAATTAGGAGGAATTCTTCCTTGTTCACAGTTGTTTCAGAAATGTTAGTAGATGGTTAAAGCTTGACTTTTTATTGTGTTCTATTTTAAACTGTCAGAAGACAAATGGAGGTATAAAAACAGGAAGACATCAGAAAAGATTCATTGTGGCATTTTAGAAATGTTTAGAAAAGGTGAATATTAAATTCAAATCCTCACATATAATGTGCAACTAGAATATAATCATCTGAGATATTGGAACATTCTAAGAGTTATCCACTCTTCAGAATCACTGAGGGTCAGGCAGAAAAGAAGTTTAATAAATTATGGTTGATTGCACAGTCATCCAGGTGTTTAAACTGGATTTAGCATTTTTGTCCACTTATTATTCTGATTTTTTGCATAATCAGCCAGATGCTTGGAATGAATTTGGCATTTTTATCACTGGTTGAGTTTTTCCAAAGGACGTGGGATAGGTAGATGTTGCTGGCCTTATCCAGGCAGTCACAAGGAATCAAAAACCTGACATGACTCAGTATTAAAAAAATGGTATGTTAATGTATAATTTATCTGTCTAAAATATAATTATATATTTGTATCTCATAACAATAATAGTCATAAGCTTCAGAATTGATATCAAAAACATGGTGAAGTTTATTATAAATATATATTGCAAATGATGTTTAGTGTTTTCATTTATAAGTTCCCAGACAACTGTATCCTTAGAATTGGATGCTTATTCATTACTGGCAGTTGGTACACTTCAGTACAGTATAGGTAATAAGAGCTGTGTCAGTGTGATTTTCATGGAACACAATAAATACTCCTGTCCCCTGAGAGAGAAGGGAACACAATACTTTGCAGATCTCTTAACATTGCTTGCATACTATTGTAATTGCATAATATTAACATAGTATAACTTAATTAGAAATACATAATTTGTAATTTGGCACATGCAAAGATTTTAGGTAATCAAACCTGCTCTTCGTATTTTTGAAATATGGGCATAAACTTGTTGCAACTTTGTTGAATATGCTGTATTTTTAATACCTTCAGGTTTTTTAGCCTTATTATTTTCAATTTGACTCTTCAACTTTTTGAGAATATTATCTTTCTCAACTCTACTAGGAAGGGAAGAGAAAATTCACTCACTCAGCACTGACCTGCCTTAGTGTCTAAACTTCTCTGTCACAAACTTGTAAATCTTGTAAGCCTCTTCTGTTTCTTTATCCTCTACATTCTTTCTTCAATCCTGCTTAGACTGGTCCAACTGGAAGAAGCAGTGATACCTCATTTCCAGAACATATAGCAATTCCCAGAATATAAATCTATCAGGGAAGCCTGAATGGAAAGGAAAATATAACTATTTAGGAGGTTGTTTTGCTTGATCTATTTATCCATGGATTTATTTATAATATTTGTAGATTGCTCCAATCATGAGATTCTGGGTTGTGTAGAACCACCAGAAAGATCAACACAACAGTTAAAGCAAAGCAATAAAACAAAATGAGAAAAAGAAGGGAATAGGAACTGCAATTCAGTACATCTTCATTTAAGACATAAAGACATGCCTTTGTTTAGTGCAGCAGAATATAGGGACAACACAGATAGTAAAGTGATGACATCAACTGGGACCAGAATTTCTGTTACTAAGCCACATAGTTGCTATCAGCACTGAGTGGAACCAGCCTGGGAACATAGAACAATAGAGTTGGAAGGGACCTTGGAGGTGTTCTAGTTCAAGCTCCTGCTCAGGCAGGAGACCTTATACCAGTGGTGAAATCCAAATTCTTTTACTACCAGTTCTGTGGGCTTGGTTTGGTGGGTGTGGCAGGGGAAGGATACTGCACAATCTCCATTCCCACCCCACTCCAGGGGAAGGATATTGCAAAATCTCCATTCCCACCTCACTCTGGGGCCAGCCAGAGGTGGTATTTGCCCGTTCTCCGAACTACTCAAAATTTCCATTACCAGTTCTCCGAACAGCTCAAAATTTTTGCTACTGGTTCTCCAGAACCTGTCAGAACCTGCTGGATTTCACCACTGCCTTATAACACTTCAAATAAATTGTTGTCCAGTCTCTTTTTGAAAGCCTCCAGTGAGGGAGTACCCACAATTTCTCACGGCATTATTCCATTAATTGCTCTCACCATTAGGAAATGTCTCCTTACTTCTAGGTTGCTTCTCTCCTTAGTTAGTTTCCATCCATTGTTTCTCATGTTGCTTTTTAGTGCTTTGGAAAATAGTTTGATGCCGCTCATCTTTGTAGAAGTTGCTCAAATATCGGAAGACTGCTATCATGTCTGCCCTAGTCCTTCTTTTCATTAGACTAGACATACCCAATTCCTGTAACTGTTCTTTGTATGTTTTAGCCTCCATCCCCCTAATCATTCTTGTTGCTCTTCTCTGCACTCTTTCCAGAGTCTCAACATCTTTTTTATATTGTGATGACCAGAACTGGATGCAGTATTCCAAGTGTGGTCTTACTAAGGCTTTGTAAAATTTTGTCCAGGTTTTGGGATATGACACTCAATGTGCTGATAACCACTAGCCATGGCTGATTTATGTCATAATCTTCCAGTTTCAGTTTTCAGATCTTCATACTTTGTGATCTTCTCTAATTCTTTGTCTTCTACTACTCCCTGGTATTGCAACATCAATTATTCCCCACTTTCTTCTTTTCAGCCACAGTTATATATGGTATATTATGAGCCAAGACTTTATCAGTCGGTATTCGGTAATCCCACAATATTTTAATCTGTTCATTTCTTACTACTTTTCATCTGTTCCACCTATTTTTTCATTACTGGCAATCGATAATTTTTACAGATGTTCCAATGAATCATTTCGATGACTGTGTTATGTCGTTAATAATCAGTTTTGTGATCTTGCATGAACTAAATATATGATCTGTTTTTTTGCACAATCTGGATTTGAAGATTGTTCAGTTATGGCCTTGATTTTATTAGTTCAATAGTGTGCACTTGCATAGCCAAAATCAAATCTTTGTGGGTTTTTTTTCTTTTTAATGTTCCCAATGTAAGCCATTGGTAAGTTTATCTTCATCCACTTTACTCTTGATCTTTTTAGATATTGACTATGCAATGCTTTTCCTTGCTAGCATTCTGTTTGTGGTTTTTATAACATTGTTTTGATGCTTACTTTTTGTTTCCTGTATATTTAGTAAGTTCCATTTTTAACATACGTCATTGCTTCTTCTTGGCTGTCCTTTATATAATCAACCAACGTATGATTTTCTTGTTTGGCGGTTTATTTGACCTGAAGTACACCTCTGCCTCCATTTCTGCAAGGCAAATATAATCTATCAATATCAGTATGGGGGTGTAATGCATAGCGAATAGTCATCAGTTGTCTTGTTTTTTGATCCAAATTGCTAGTTCACCTTGTGTCTATTTAATAAATCCAGCAATATATTGTATTATTGTTGTTATTGTTGTTATTTATGTTTTAATCTTCAATTTGATTCACAGTCTGGGACTGGTAAAAACTTAACAGTTCAAGTCCTAACCAAGGACCTAAGAGCTGTTAAGTAACATCTGAGTATATTATTATTATTATTATTATTATTATTATTTAATTAAGATTTAATCTACAATTCAATTCACAGTCTGGGACTGGTAAAAATTAACAGTTCAAATTCTAACCTGGGACCTAAGAACTGTTAAGATAGCGTCTGAGTATATAGGCAGTTCGAAGTAGGGTGGTTTTTTGCAAAGTCAGGATGTTCAGGGCTAATAAGTTCAAAATTTCCATGTATCTAGGCAGCCTTTTGGGTATTGCTCCAAAGGGTCCTATTCTCATTGGTACAACCATTGATTTCTTCCTCCACAATTGCTCAACTTCAATGTGCAAATCACAATATTTTATTTTTTCTAGCTTTTCTCTTCAGTTCGTGCATCACCTGGTATTGAAATATCACTCAACCAGACTTTTTTCTTTTCTACAATAGTGATGTCAGATGTCTGTCTATTTGGATCTGAAAGTTCAATAGGATCTTGACTTGATCATTTTTAAGAACTTTGTCAACATGGTGTTCCCTCTGATTTTTACTGCATTTAAACCCAAACTTCTGGCAAAGTATAATTTTGGCAACTCGATCATGACATTGTAGATAATCAGTCTGTGAAATTTTGCTGCAGCCACTGATAAGCCACTGTTTCATCTTTCTCATTGCATAAGTGACATTTGCTGTTGTTACTGACATGTTGAATTTTTGCTTTCCTGGAATTATCTGCAAGGCTTACTCTTAAGCAGCCAAAACGAAACCTTTAGCACCCTTAATCTCAATCAGCTAGTTTTGTATCTGCCTTTCTTTCAATGCCCTTCAGATATTGACTGTCCATTGGCTTTTTTTTTTTCGGTTAAAAACTCGATGCTCAATTATTTCCTTTCTATATTCTGCTTTCAATCTTATTGCTTTCAAGAGGTTTCCCTTGTTCACATCTTTCAGCAGATATTTTGCTTTTTTAATGTAATCATTTAAGGCGTGTTTTCCTTCTTCCACAGTTTGTTTCACCTGTAAGAATTCTCTGCCACCCTGAAATCTTGGCAAGTAGAATCGATCAATATCACTTTTTGGGTGCAGAGCATGGTGCACTGTCATTAGTTTTCTTGTCCAAGTTATGAAGTTCTAGCTGAGTCCAATCAATTATTCCAGCTGGATATCATATTACAGGCACTGCCCTGGTATTAATTGCCTTTATGATATTTCTTCCACTCAGTTTTGATCTCAAGATTTTCGGGACTTGATTTCTGTATTTTGTGTTGTGTTTTTTTAAATTATTATTATTGTTGTTGTTGTTAATCTTCAGTTCATTTCACAATCTGGGACTGGTAAAAACTTAACAGTTCAAGTCCTAACCCAGGACCTAAGGTAGCGTCTGAGTATGTAGGCAGTTCGAAGTAGGATGGTCTTTTGCAAAGTCAGGATATTCAGATCTAATAAATTCAAAATTTCCATGTATCTAAGCAGCCCTTTGGGTATTGCTCCAGGAGCTCCTATTACTATTGGTACAACCATTGATTCCTTCCTCCCTAATCACTCAACTTCAGTTTGCAAATCACAATATTTTGTTATTTTTTTCTAGCTGTTTCTCTTCAATTCATGCATCACCTAGTATTGTAATATCAATGAACCAGACTTTTTTCTTTTCCACAATAGTGATGTTCAGCATGTTGTTGTTGTTGTTGTTGTTATTCATCCTTTTGGTCAAGTTGACAAATATATCCAAGGCTTCTAACTCCTATTTTTGCTGCAACAATATAGTAACATAGTCTAAGAATGCAGGATGGCAGATTCCAATGAAGGTTTGAAAAGCTTAATTGTACAATCCATTATCCAGAGTGTTAAATATATAAATAGCGAGTAAGCCTTGGACAAAGGCTTCACTCAGGTCCGCCTTCCAGGTGGGAAACAACATTAGTTTAAAATCATTGGTTCACAGAAAAGCGGGAAAATAGAGCAATCTCAGTGGCTGGGCTGCCTGACAGCTTCCCTTAAAAGAGGGAGCTGTTGGACAACCAGGCCAGTTGGATGTACCGGTCTACTCAATAAAGAGATGTAGTTACTATGCTGAGTCCTGCCTCTTCATTCAACCCCAACTTTAACACAGAGAAATGATGAATTTCGTTGAACATGTTTAAGCAAAAACTGGACAATCATCTGTGGATCCCTCCTTTCTTCTTTCTTTCATTCTTCTTGAACTTAGCAAGTTTGGACTCAGTGGCCTATATGGTTGAAAAGATCCTTCTGTCAAAGTAACAGCTCTGTTCCCACCAAGGTTTTCTCTTTGCAACTTTGATTGCTATTGTGGAAAAGGAGCCAGCATATACTAAATACGTTGCTGAAAGTTGCTTGTTCCCTTCTAACAACAGGAATACTCTGACAATAGAAGGGGACTCTTTCTGATATTGCCCTTGCCCACCATTTCACTTGAAAATCTCGTTTTATTCATTTTTCCATATATATTGCATGAGTTGGCACATCGGGGGAGGTGTTGTACATATGTAAATAACTGTATCTGCATTTAGTCATAAGCAGGATCAATTGTGACATGGTTAATACATTATTTTTCACTATGATGGATGGTGACACAATGTGGTTGTTCTTTGAACTCTTTTTTTCCTAAATTTTCTAAATTTCTTGTAAAGCAAGAACATATTTAAATTCCGAATACAAATGAAAGCACATATAGCAGATTTAAAGTTTTGGTATTTAATTTATATATTCTAAATAACTTGGAGCCAGAATATATATCATAGAACACATTCTTTCATCTAGGTGTATTAAACCTTTGTCAAATGCCTCTTGATTGTATCACAATCTTGGCATTGAAAGGAAGGATAACATTTTTTTGAGGAGGCCATTTCTGGAATACTCTTCTCACTAAACATAGTTCAGGCACATGTTAAAAATGTTTTTAAAGGTCTTATACACTGTCTCATATTGCCTATGTTTTGCTAGTTATAACAGTCTTAAATAATGCCACAATAGAAATGCTGAATACATGTCTTACTCATCCAGAGTAATTCTCCATGGTGTGGCGATGGGAGGTGCCAGTCTGGGTTATTCCTTGCTCTAACTCTATGGACTGAGTTGAATCTTCTGAGGTTCTGCCTCCCTGGTGACATTCCTCAGTTTATTCAACTCAGTCTCAGCTAATAGACGCTTTTTTGAATTGCTCCATAGCTAAGGAGCTGAGTTTGGATTTCCGTGGATTTAAAAAATTTTCTTTTTATTTCTTTTTCATTTATTTTGTGGAGAATTTGCCTTACTGCTGGGAGGGGCTCTCCACGGCTGCGGGTTAGAGATGGGGGTGGCCCATTTTGGCGCCCCCCACTAGCCCCCGCAGCTGCCGTTACTGATGGGGGGGCTGTCCCTGACTTGCAAGGGTTCCTGCTGGGCTCCAATGGACCAGGCAATCTTTGGGTGAGCCGTGGGAGCCACGCCAGCTGTTTTAAGCCTTGGCGCGGTTTTTCCCTTTGAAAAGCGATCTAGCACTGATCATCTGTAGTGCGGCTTGGTTTTTTTGCTGCCAAAGACTGCTGTTATTGTCCCAGCCACACCAGCCTTTAATAGCCTGGGAGTGGGGCCGAAGTAGGATTTTCCTGACCGTACCAGCCTTCAATAGGCTGGGCATGCGGCCGAAAGTGGCTTGTTCCAGCCGTGCCAGCCTTTACCAGCCTGGGCATGGGGCTGAAGTTGCCTTTCTCCTGCAGGTGCTGTGAGCGCAGTGGGCAGAGCCGCTTGACCACGCTAGTCTTGCCAAGCCTGGCGTGGTCGTATTTATTTGTTTATGTATTTATTCGGTTGTTGTTGTTTTGGAAGCAGTGCGGCCTTGCTTCCCACGCTATTCCTTGAGGCTGGTAAATCCGGGCGACCTTGCTCCCCCAGAAATTCTGATCTGCCTGGGTGGCTGCCATTCTCCAGGCACTCATTTTTGCCTGTGACCACCTTGTTTTGGCTGTGGGCTTGCGTGGCGGCCTAACCTGGCTAGGCCGCAGTAGTTCATCATACAGTTTTTTTCCAACATGCAGCACTGGGTGGCAGCCATTTTGTCTTCTTAGAGGCCATTTTATCATTCTGCATTCAGGCCTATATATTGACCTATGCCCTATATGCCAAAACCTGATAGATCTGGCAGAGTGGCAACAAAGCCCAGGACAGCCAGTCTGGCTGCAGAGGCCAAGCTTAGGGCCAATGCCTGGGCACATAAGGTGGCCTCTAAAGCAGAGGAAAGGAATGCTCAAATAAGGCAAAAGGTCCTAGACAAGGAGTTTGCTAAGGCTTCACTTACCTTCCACATCAGCATTATCAAGGTCTGGTCTCCTGAGGCTTTGGGTGACTCACAGGCATGCCCTGGGCCCTCTGAGTTGCAGACTCGGGCCCCAGAAGCGACCTTTACCATGACTCCTCATGGGGGGTTACGTGTTCAGGTGGCCTATTTCCAGGATCCTGAATCCCCTGCCCACTCAGAACTGAGTTTTTCCTCCCAGTATGAGGATTACCAGGGTGAACGAGAATTTCTCTTGGGACCAAGCATCCCTAGGTAGACCGGCCTTTAAAGGCCTTTTCAGTCCAGCTCTACTCAAGCCACTGCTCCGTAAGGCACAGGCTACTGCCCGACCAGAAAAGGATTCCACAGCCTTAGAGCCTTCAGCTGAGAGCAATGATCAGGATGACCTTCTGTTCACTGAGGCAACAGTCGAGGAGGACACGATCCCTATCCCAGGGATGTGTTTGGGGCAGATCAGCCGCCAGTGGGTTTCTCCAGCCACTGCTGTCTGGACTTCCAGCCAGGAAACCCACCTTTTTGCAGTTGATTCACATTTGCTCAATTTATTAGAGGTTCCTAAATAGATCTACCGCTGGCCACATTGACTTCCTCCTCTGTTCTAACGCTGGATGCGGAGGATTCCTTGGAGGCAGAGGAATGACGGGAAAAGACGGTTCTCTGCCGGGCTCACTTGGCTGATTCCTGGGCTGTGAGGGTGTCGACAGCGGCATCATTCTTCACCACAGCATCCATTCACTGGCTCCATCAGCTGCAATCGCATTTGGCACCAGATGTGCATGTTCACCAGTCATTGACGCATGGATGCAAGAAAACAGGTGGAAGCTTGCATGGGCCCCCTCTTATTCGGCCATTCTCTGGACCCCTCACTGATAGAGACCAGGGACAAGGTGCTCCCTTCCCAGTGCAGGCGGGCCAATTTATGCCTGACTCCATATTTTAGGCGGTCCTCCTTCAGGCAGGGGGGAGCTGGGGCAGACTTTCCCCGTCAGCAGCGGCCCTTTTAGCCCGGGCTGGCTTCCAACCTGAGAGACCTGCCTTTGGAGGCAGAGGCAGGATGCCACAGTCTGGAGGGCCCTTCAAGAGCTACGGTGGCAGAGGAGCTCACCGCAATAAGTGACCATGGGCCTCGGGCCCCCATTGGCAGTAGGCTAGGCCTCTTCATGGGCCTCTGGGACAAGTTAACAGGGTACACCTGGGTCTGAGAAACAATACGTGCAGGGCTCTCCCTAGAATTCATCTTCCCTTCTCCAAGGTTTTTCCTCCACTGTCCAGTTTCTGCAGACCCGGTAAAACGGGGACTACTGGAAGCAGCCATCCAGCACTTGCTGGATCTTCAGGCCATTCAACTGGTTCCATGACCAGACAATTAACAATACCTGAGGTTCTGTTATACCGGCCGCCACCTTTAATATGTGGCGCTGCCATTCGGGCTGGCGTCTGCCCCCTGAACTTTCACCAAAATTGTCCCTGTCCTGGAAACTCACCTCAGGTATATCCCTATCAGGATCCAAGGTTGCCTGGACAACCTGCTCATCCAGGTATCCTCCCAGCGGCTAGCATAACAGGACTTGGCCTTGACTATGGGGTTCTGAGGGACCACGGATTGTCCATAAACTTGGAGGAGTGCCACCTGGTTCCTTCCACAAGACTGGTGCACCTGGGGGCCTTAATAGACACTCGGCCAGGTCAGGTGTTTTTGTCCCGGGAACACCAGGAGAGCATCTGAGAACTGGTCAAATTCATCCAGCAGGAGAGCTTGGTTCCGGTAGCTCGGCTGTCACAGCTGTTAGGAAGGATGGTTCTCTGCCTGGTCATTGGTCCGTGGGCAAGGTCCCACGTCAGGCCACTACAGTGGTTCTTGCTTCCCTTCCAGAGGGCAGGCACTAGTGCCTCCCCAGTTTGGATGAGTGTGCCACCAGGTGTTAGGTCTCCAGCACTCGGTTTGCCTCCATCAAGCATGTCCATCACCAGGCCCTGGAGGATTCCCTCAGACAGGCTCTCCTTCAGAAGATTCAACTCAGTCCATAGAGCTAGAGCAAGGAATAACCCAGACTGGCACCTCCCGTCACACCCCATGAGAAAGGGCATATCACAGTAGGACCAATGCCCATTTGTATGATTTGTCTTTTTATAAATTCCACATTTCTCCATCTGGGGTTTAATTTAATCATATGAAATTACTGAAAAATTTAAAAGATGACTTTGCTCCCCCCTCCCAGCCTTACTGAGCATAAGATGCTTATATTATTAACTCAACAACAATTATTTTTAGGTTTGATGATAATTGAACTTAATGCTTGAGTTTCTATTCTCGTATAGTGCCAACCCCACAAGATACGTCACACCAGGAAATCAACTCCACAGAAAGGTTAAAGGTTTTATTGAAATTTGCTATAATAGAAGGTTTTATTGAAATTTGCTATAATAGAAACCTGCAAGCCTGATTTATTGTACCGCCTTCTCTTTCTTATAATTTGGTAAATTCAGGAGGCATCTCTTTGAGTCATTTCCAAAAATTATTTTATTCTGAACTTTAAAAATCCTCTATCCCTCTTTGCTTTATTTTTCTTTATTCTGTAGACATAGTTTGCCTAGTAATCTACTAAAATCTTTGGTATAATTTAGTAGTCCTTGTCAACTTCAACAACCAAAAATTGAACTTAACATTGTGTTAGAATTTTACAGTTTCCACAGAATTTATATGGAAATTAATTAAATTTCCATTAAATTTCCATGTAAAACTAATTCAGAAGTCACCAACATAGTAAAGGAATTAGAATTATCTCTTGTTAACAATTGCCCAACTTATAAGTCACTGTTTTTCTCACCCAAAAATATATTTTGTTTGCTACCATGTTTCCCCCAAAATAAGACCCTGTCTTATATTTTTTTGAACCCTGAAATAAGCCCTTGGCCTTATTGCACTCAAAAGCCCGATTGGGCTTATTATCAGGGGATATCTTATTTTGGGGGAAACAGGATAGCAAGTAATTAAATGACAGCTGTTAACCACAACCAGAAAATAATGTACTGCCTAATGTGTAAGAATAAGCAAGAAACCCCCATCTAGAAGCAATTCAGTAGAAATGGGAATAGTAGAGTGTAAGGGTATGCCTCAAGTTCAGATTGAAACTAAAAGCATCCTTGAAATTCTTATTTCTTATATTTCTGATTTTCCTATCATGAATGCAACTTCTGTGATAGCTAAGAACATGTCACTAAACAAAGAACAATGCCTGTAAACATACGGAAATAAAAATAACAAAGGAATAACTTCATACAATTTTAGGAGTGCTGTACAAGAAATTTAATCAGAAGCAAAAAAACCAGTGTGTACCATGGAATTGTTGTTGAGAATCCAACGTTCTGGCATTGTGCTGATAGGTGCAGTGTGTCCAACAAATGCTTCCTGCAAAGTTTTTTGCCCCATTCTACTTTTTAAAAACTTGCTTCCAAACCATGATATACATGGCTTTTAAAAAGTAGAGGAGGACAAAGTAGAATATACATTTTCAAAGAGGTATTTTTTGAAGATAAAAAGTGGTATATGAATGCAGCTTAATACTTGGTTTGTAAATGTGCTTCCATACTTGGGAAAAGTAGTCTGGGTGTTTAGTTCACCTTCTGATAATTGGATAGCATATGATTAGCCATGAGTCTATGGCAGTGTTTCTCAACCTTGGTGACTTTAAGATGGGTGGACTTCAACTCCCAGAATCCCCCAGCCAGGAAAGCTGGCTGGGGAATTCTGGGAGTTGAA
>JANHFM010007230.1:31499-45490 GCA_032468115.1 Grayia smithii
CTCCCAGAATTCTCCAGCCAGCTATGCTGGGAGTTGAAGTCCACAAGTCTTAAAGCTACCAAGTTTGAAGACCTCTGCATTAGACAAAATGCAATAATCTATGAACCTGGGAGGCCTGGGCTGGACTACTCAACTGCCTGACTGAATGTCCAGTATTGTCTCTTTCAATGACAGAAGCTGGTACTTTGATCTCAGAGGATTCTCTTGGGCGGTTGTGGCATCAGATATCAGTTGCTGCCTCCCGCAGCCAACTAAGTAATCTGCATCTTTAGGCTTAAAAGCCTTAAACAGCCTTTCCTTCGTTTCTTTTATATTTGTTGTTCATATCTCACGATGTGCAGGTATTTCAGGAAAGAGTCAGATCCTGTTTGCACTTGTTTTCACAAGCCGTTACCTTGACCTCTTCACAATCTTCATCTCCTTTTACAATACCATCATGAAGGTAAGGAAACAGAAGAAAAAAACTAGTTGATTCATTGAGTAATTCAGATGTTTTAAGTCATGCAATTTTTAAGTGTAGCCCATTTTGAGTAAGAAATAGCTAAATAATTCCCTCTCCCACTTACAGGTAGTCCTTGACTTATACCAGTTTGTTTAGTGACAATTCAAAGTTACAATGGCACTAAAAAAAGTGACTTATGATTGTTTTTCATACTTATGACTGTTGTAGCATCTCCAAAGTCATATGATTAAAATTCAGATGCTTGGCAACTGACTTGTATTTATAACAGTTGCAGTGTCCTGGAGTCATGTGATCACTTTTTGTAACTTTCTGATAAGCAAAGTCAATGGGTGAGCCAGATTCACTAACTTAACAACTGTAACTAAACACCCAGGCAGCAAAAGGCTCAGTACCACAGATGTTTTTGCTTTCTCCAGCTCATATCCCAGTGGGATTGAAGCTGCAAGTAATTTCTACGTTCCTACTGCCAAATTTACCAGTTGAACCTTCCCCCAAGCTTCCAAAAGTTCAGATATGCTAAAGTCTCCATATTCTTAATTTCTCTACAAATTTATAAAACTCACAAAGTATACTGAAATGCTTTCCTGCATGAATAGAGACATATAAAAAAGACTGAAAAGAAGACAAGCTTCATATTCAGGAAGCAGCTAGTGTGATGCAGAAATTCCCATTTCCATGGCAATAACGAAAGAGCATAATGGTATACCTTTCTCTTAGCAGTGCTGATTAAGCCACCTGCATCCTAGGACTAATCTGCACTGAGACTTTTAAAAATGCTACTCTCCTCCCATTGCAATGCAGAGCATGCATGATGGCATGAAAGCAGTCATTAATATTCAGGGACTTTAGGCTGTATCAAAAATTATACAGAATTAAAACTATAGCTTACTGTGAAAAAGCCATTAAGAAGTACTAGCATTTAATGTTTAACTTGTAACATGGCATTCCTGTTATGAGATACAAAGGATGGACAAGAGAGAGATTGACACATCTGAAAAGTGTTGGAGGAGGCTGTTTATTCAACAGCCATGAAAACCAGCTATTCAATATTAGAAAAAAATCAAGCCAAACTGGAAATAAGAATCAAGAAACAAAAACGTATTTCAAATCCACATCAATTATAAAGACTGATGCATCTCTGAAAAAGATACCATTCTATCCACTGCTGGATTCTTGGATAGAAGCTCAAGAATACATGAGGTGCACAGCTGGGGTACTGCAAGTTAAATAAATGTATCTGCAATAATTAGGTAATACCTGTATAGCAGCACTTGCTTCCATGCTATAAAGTTTTGCTCCATTTGCTTGACATTTAGAAAACCTATAGAAAATTATTTCTCTTAACTATTAAATAATTTTAAGATGGAGGAAGCCAGGTTACTCTGTGGTAACATAAGTAGAAACTTCAAGATTAACTTACTTCATTGTGTCCAAAGGCTTTCTGGAACTGCAGCTCATTTCATCAGATGTTAAATCTTGGAGGTTCTACCAGTCTGTGCCCCATTAGTATCACTGACCTATTATGAAAAGCTGCCCTTGAACAAGGAAGATCTAAGTAGTAGCATAAATTATTTCTATTTCTCTGTAGGTTATTTTCTTACTTTGTGCCTATGCTACTGTGTACCTGATATATGGAAAATTCCGGAAAACGTTTGACAGTGAACACGATTCTTTCCGTCTTGAGTTCCTTTTGGTTCCTGTCACAGGTCTCTCATTTTTAGAAAACTACGAATTCAGTCCTTTAGAGGTAAGATATTTGTTTCTGCTTAAGTAAAATGATGTCCGTATTTTTGTGAGCTCACAAAACTACTTATTAAATAGCTTATGGTATTTAGCTTTTTGTGTCAATGTTTTGGATATTTATTTTGGATTTACTATTCTTCCTCAGATACTATGGACTTTCTCAATTTATCTAGAATCAGTGGCTATCCTTCCACAACTTTTTATGATTAGCAAAACAGGTGAAGCTGAGACAATCACAACACATTACCTTTTCTTCTTGGGCCTTTATCGTGTGCTTTATCTTGCAAACTGGATCTGGCGTTATTACACAGAAAGCTTCTTTGATCAAATTGCTGTTGTTTCTGGAGTAGTACAGACAATCTTCTATTGTGATTTTTTTTATCTCTATGTCACCAAAGGTAAGGATCACCAAAATATTAAGAAAAAATGGATTATGACATGCTATCTCCTGTGGCATGAGTCACAGGTTTGGGTTATTTCTTGGATTATGAGCAATTTAAGAGGATAGGGTTCTAGAATTCCTAGACCAACTTTGGACACCATTCCTGCCTTGGGAGAACACTGACAAAACCTGCTTCAGCTGGGCCTAAGTGCAAACCCAGCAGGCTCTGCTTCAAAATTTGAATACCTCTTCCCCTCAAAAGCTCTTTTGAGACAGCTGTCAATCAGAGTGATTTTATTTTTGATTATTTGAATATTTGTTTTCTTTATGAGGAAAATAATAGTTTGTGAACCTAGAAGCTTTCCCATCACCTTAGTTGTACTTTTTCATTCTCAACTTTTAACAAAAATAATGCACATGCAGGATTTTGGAGGGAATACCCATAACCATGTCTTATAAATTACAAACAGAAATAAAAAGTATAGTAACCTCTAATTATACTGTGTTGTCCCCCACCCCAATCTTTGCATTCTAGGATTGCTAGATGTTACTGATTTGTACTAAGGTGAAAAAACAATTCATCTTAGCATACTTTGTATAGAAGTACTTTCTTGTGCTAAAGATACCATTAAATGTTCTTTGTATAGCATAAAAATATGGAAACTAAAAGGCCATTGCTTTCTACTATTGAGCTATTTTCCCCCTCCTCTTGTTTTAGTACTAAAAGGCAAGAAACTGAGTCTTCCAATGCCTATATGAAGATGTGCACAATGGAAAAAAGCAGATGAAGTCCCTGTTTCAGGATTCAAGACTCTTGCCATGTCACTATTTGAATTCAGAGCATATGCCTTTTTCTTTACATTTCGATTAGAAAACATGATTGCACCAAAGGAACTGTGGTCTAAGTAACTAACATTTCAGAACTTAACTATTTAGCATGGAAGATGACTCATCTGCAGTATTTTTGTAAAGAAGTGTTCCTTCAAAACTGAAGAAACCAGATTATGATTTAACCAGTGTATCCACTATAATAGCTACATCCTTTTCTAAAAAGTTCACACCAAATTTCAAATGATTATAAAGACTAAAACATAGTCATATGTGAGTGACATAACACTCTTTCCTAAAATATCAACGTTCCCTCAAAGGATTAGAGAAAACATTTTTAAATATGCAACTGTATTTTTAAATAAAAAACAAGATTTCTGAATTTTATTGACAACAGTATTTTTATTCATACCTACAAAAGAAAACAAGATGGTATCAAAAGGACAATTTACAAACTAATAGTAACATAGCTTTTTAATATACTGTGCCTGAACATCACAGAGCTATGAATCTCTTTTTTTCAAGTCTTTATTCACAGAACAGGAATGTGTTCAAATACCAATATGGGGGAAACAACAGTCCCC
Organism: Grayia smithii; assembly: GCA_032468115.1. Lineage (NCBI taxonomy): Eukaryota > Metazoa > Chordata > Lepidosauria > Squamata > Grayiidae > Grayia > Grayia smithii. The sequence continues at coordinate 35,500 of JANHFM010007230.1, forward strand.
AATGATTCAACCTAAGAAGCCTGCGGGGTTTTAAGAGTCTGTATCTTTTAACTAAACAAAGCCTACACAATGACTTTTGTAAAAGGGAACATAGGCTGGATATTGGTATATTTACTGAGCAAATAATATTACCAATTGGCCATATTTTAAAACTGATAAGTGGAAATAAGCTGTACATGTCAGATTTCAATTATTTGTTAATGCTCAGTCTGAGCACAACACACACCAAGCTGTAACTATGTTCAAGCTACAGTACAGCACTGTAAGGCCCTAATACAATTTTCTATTGGCAAAGTTGTAGACCAAAACCCTTTAAACACAATGGGTAAGAATTTATTCTGCCACCCCCACCCAGGCCTGTAGAGTTATTTCTGCATGAACAGCAGCTCCATGATGTTTTTATTAAGAAAGAAAATACAAATCAGGCAGTGTTCAGTAAATGAATGTTTGTTTCTAATATTTTCAATGAAGATAACTGCCAAATATATATCTTAATTACGATTATGGAAACCAAACTGAGAAAGAGGATTTTAACTAGCAAGCATTTATTATACAAGGTCTGTACCAACAACCTACCTGTATGATGTGTGCAGACACACAAATGGTTATTATTCTCCAGCCTGCTTATTGAGAAACATGTATTTAAATCCCATTTTTATAAGTCAAACCTACATTGCTAGAAATAACTCAGTTGTTTTAACAACCTGTTTCCCAAAACTGAAAAAAAAGGGAAAAAAAGAAAAACCCCATAGATTCTGTCTCTTAGGACAGAAGAGATTTTCCTGACATGTTTATCTGGACATAACATCAACTTTCTCCTGCTAGTTACAAGACAGAAACTTTAATATTTGAATAATCCCATCCCACCCTTACCCTCCCCAACTTTAAACCTTTCTCAGACTGGGAAAAAAAACCAAACATGAATGAAAGTATTTGCTAAAGTTCTCTCTCTTCCTAAAATCTAGGGTGCTACCTACCTGTAAAAGCTGAGTATAAGAGCCAGCTGAAGAAACTCACTCATAAACTCATTGGAAAGCCTAGTCAAATGTGGATATAAATGCAGCTTCAGGGCATATTAGCTATCTCCTCACCATCCCTTTAAGAGATTTTAAGATTTTGTTTAGCTTAAAATAAATCTGAAAAATGGAACTTTTGCTTAATGCAGTGGGTTCTCACGCATGTCCAGTGAGGAATCTTGATACTAAGTAAATGGATCAGAAGATGAACATCAAACTGTATAGATTCCCCATGTTTATAGATATACCTTTTGTTATAAGTACAACTTTAACCCCAGAGTTGAAATTATGGGCCAGATGTCATTTGTGATATCTTCGGTGAAATCTAAGAGCCATAGAAAAATCCAATAAAAATAAAGTGTAGCAATTCTGTGATTACATCTAAGGTGAAAATGCTTTGCAACAGAACATCAATCTCCAACATTTACATCCCTTATGCATAGGGCTGGTAAGACAATCAGGAGCTGCAGAAATGCTAGCTAAACTCAAAAATTATTTTTACATTTTGCAGAAGTTTGAAAGAATACGTAGAGTCAAACCAAAGAAATTATCTTCCCAAATTCTCCTATGCCAAATCCAAGGCCTCATTTCATCAGCTGTAGAAAGCCTAAGTCTCAATTTCAGTAAGCAAAAATCACACCATATTTAATATTCCATTAAAAAGGAGGTACTCCTTAGCACTATCTTTTTTGAAGTTTATATTATAGAGAAGTCTTCTCCACAGCAATTTTTCATACACAAGCCTCAGACACAGTAACAGCTGGACGGGGACAAACCTGCCTTTTAGAGCTTTCTTTTTTGAGAGAGAAAATTTCAGATTACATAATGCAAGGCCATAAGGTAATTAGTTTTCCATAGTCTTTTAAAAAGAAAATCAGTCAATGTGTACCAGGACCATTTTTGTGGGTACAATTTGGATGGTAAACTCTAAAGCTAACCTGCATTAAGAAAAACATCACTATGGAGATGGGGTTGAGAAGGGGAAGAGACAGAAAAAGTGAGAAAGGGTTGCAAATCTTCACTGATAACCACTAAATGAAGTGGCTTCATTTGCGTGAAGGAGGAGGGGGTGGTGGCGGTGGAGGATACTGATAACTGGCAGTCTGCCCCATATAGCCCATCACACTGGTGCCAGGAGGCTGAGGAAACTGTTGCGACATGAGAGGCTGTGGCTGCTGGCCTGAACGGCCCATCCCTGCATATTGCTGTTGGTTGGTGCTTTGTGAGTTTCTCCCAGCATTAGCAGTGCTGGCTCCCCCATACCCAGCAGCACCATATTCTGCCCCATAACCACTGGCGCCATAAGTTGCAGTTCCATAGGCTCCCTGGGCATAACCATATTGGCCTTGCTGTGCCCCAAATGCAGAAGTTGCATTTCCATAAGCACCACCATAGGCTTTGTTAGCTCCATTGGCAAAACTGTCAGTGCGATCACGGTCTCGGAAATTACTTGAGTCTCTTCGGCCATCTTTAACTCCCCGGAGCCTTCGCTCACACTCCTCCTGGTACATCAAATTAGGATTGTTGGATGAATTGCTTGTGCGGTAACGAGAACGACCACCTGGTAATATATAGACAGACAGACCTGAATTTAGTAATTTCCACTGAATATTTTCAATACAACAACTAGACATGTTTACTAGTTCATCATGAAGGTCGTGTGTAACTTAATAGGGTTTTTCTTTACTATTTTGATAATACACACCCAACAGTTTTATTCTTAAAACACAGGCAAAAGATTGAAAATCATTTTTACTTCACTATTAATAAAAGTTGTCATTTTCTATTCCTATCGAAAGCCTTTTTTGTCAACCTTATTCTGGCATGATAGAGTGAACAGGGTGAGCTATTACTGGCTACAAAAAAATAAGTTGCGAAGATTTATTATTTATCTTTATAGTTTTTGCTATAATTTTAAATCAGATTATCCGAGAACAGATCAAAAATGTGTAATAGCAGCAACAACAGGCAAGCTAATCTGCATGCAAGTTGTTTTGGGTACAAATATGATTAATTAAAACTGTAGATTTATTCACACTAAAGGTAAAAAGTGAAGGACTCCCTGCAGATTGTATTCCGTTAATAGTTGCTGACTATAAGGGGGAGACCCTTTCAGTGGTCATTGAATCAGCACTGTCCAAAGACATTTTCGCGGTCATGTGGCCAGCAGAACGGAATGCTGTTATGCACACTAGAACCCACTTTAATTATTAAAAAGGTTAGGAACACTATTGCAAGAACAAAACTCTCTTTTATGACTAGCCAGCAGGAACAATATTTTAATTTTGTTCTCCAGCTTGTTTAAAATGTCCAAAATTCTAAAGGTATCATTCCAGAGAAATACCATATAATTTGGATTTCCAGTAATATATATGCTTTGACAATATATGAAATATTGGGAAACATCTCCCAATAACAGAAAGAATGAAGTTTAGATGAGTCAAGATATACAGAAGGAAATGTATTTGTTTTAAAGAATGATTTAACCTCTTAACAAATTTAATGAAGTGTTCTCACATGCTGGGAAACCAAACCCAGCTTAAAGACACAGAAACAGACAAAATACTCCAATCTCTTACCTCCTCCACCACCACCACCTCTGTGGTCCACAAGCTGCATCAGTTTTGGATTGATGGCTTGATTGGCTTCTTCTAGAACTTTTATTAACTCTCTAGCCTGTTTCAGATTTCCTGGTGTGAAGAATGTATAGGCAGTGCCTTTGTTGGTACTACGGGCAGTACGACCAATTCTATGCACATAATCCTCTGAACTGTTTGGATAGTCGTAGTTTATCACAAACTTCACATCTTCCACATCTTGTAAGACAATCAAAGCACAGTGAGGAATTGAGGACAGCAGTGGAGGAAGGAGGTGGGGAGCACAAATGCAAGTGACAGTAACAAGAGAAAAGAAAAAAGTTAGTTTTTGTAAAATACAAAGACAGTATAGACTCTTCCTAACAGAGCAAAATGCTAAACTAAGATAATTGTGCACAAAAAAGAGTTTGTGATCAGAAAGCAAGTATCAAGTCAAAGCAGTTCATAATTCCTCTCAAATTCATCCATCTTTTGCTGCATGCATGTCACGCGCACACACACACACATACACACACAAATTGTCATCTTTGAAACCTTGTCTTATATAATTCAGGCAATTTTGCTCCACAACAGCATTTCAAAAGGGAACAAATGTCCTGTTTTTATTACAAATGCAGCAAACCAGAGTGAGCAAGAGAGAGAACTGCTGAATACTTTAACTCTGTTAGGAGAAGTCTACAAAAACTAGCAGCACAAGATCACTTACCTTCAAGTTATCACAAGGGATAGGATATAAACCTTTTCCAAAAAGGTTTAAAAATAATTAAATATATTTCCCCTCTTCCTGATATCCAAAAGATATCTCAAGATAGCCAGTTTGCATAAATAGATAACTAGCTTAATCTTCCTTTTAAAAATACACACTAACATTTGATCACACCATTCATTTTAGTGAAAATTTTAGTATATTGTTTACAGTGTAACCTGAACAAAGAGAACCCAGATGCAAACATTTAAAGTCATAAACATCTGAGTTTTCAGAAATGAGGATAGAAAAACAAGTAAATGTTAGTGTATTGTTTTGATATAAAAAAACTGACAAACAAAAGCAGTATTACATTAAAAATTAACAACCCATTAAAAATCTGCATTTTACAAAGAATATTCAAAATATATCCAAGATAAAACACAGATTGACTTTTTCTTTTAAAAAAATGAGAAACATTCCCTGTTTTGTTACCAGACCGATGCACACTCCCTCCTCCTGTGGGAAATCGCTGCAGCCGATCCCGTCTCTTTGCCTTTTATTTTTGGCGGCCTCCTTTCGAAAACTCCGCCCTCTGACACGGGACCACTGGAGCGCGGGGAGCATGCATCAAGGGTCCATGGCAGCGAGAAGTCCCCACACACGCTCACTCTGTGAACTGGCTTAGATGCTTCTCTGTAGCCTATTTGGCCGTCAAGCGCCGGAGAACCTGGGTTCACGTAAATGTTTCAGGTCCTCCAACACTTTTTGTCCCTTCACAGGGCTTAAAGGGGCCAAAATTGAAGATGCAAAAAATTACATCCAACAGGTCAGGCTGCATCTATTGCCCAGACTGCATCAATTTCGAATAAAAGGAAAGGGGTGGGAGGGAGAGCAAAAATGGAAGTGGGCTGTAGTAGTGCAAAGAGATGTTATGTCTGTTTCTTATTACAGCAAGGGGGGGCTCCTCAATCTTTCCAGACTCCAAAGTCCTGAATCACACCAAAAAGTGAGAAGGCAGATTTCACAGGGGGCAGCGCGAGTCTCCAACTAGGGTCCTTGGTGCAAAGGGCTTGTGTTAGACAGGGCAGCACACCGTGTACATTCACATCTTCATAGCTAGGGCTTCACTGGAGTCTCACAAACAGCAGATTATGGACCTCAATCGATCCCATTATGTACATCCATTAGCAAAATGATCACAATGAATACCAGGGAGCATTTGCTTATTAGGAAATACAGACATTGTCAACAATGAAGGTACTAGGGAATGGATTTTGCCAGAAAATCCATGAAAGGACAACAAGGAGGGGAAAGGAGAAGGCGGGGCCAATTTTCACCTTTGAATGGCACCTATGACATCCATATTATATGGCTGGGGACTTAGGGAGAGAACATGCAATTATAATGCAGGTTTCTTACTATCTATCTTGCACTGGTGTAAAATTGTGCTCATCACAGTGTTTCTTCCACAGAATTTGTTCATTCTAGAAAGGAATATGACTACCTGGGGATGCTTATCCACTGAGATGCCCCCCAAAGGAATGTCTGATTGTTAATTGGGAGGGGCAGAAACTAGCAAACTCGATCATCTAGAAAGCTGCTTCGACCACCAATGTAGATATGTCCCCAGACCTGCACTGAGTGATCGGCAGCTGATATCAAAGTTTCTGTTAAAGAAAACAAACAAAAAGAAATTTAATGATTTGACTTTAACAGAGTGAAGTGTAACCAAATTTTTAATGAACAGTGCAGAGGGAAATTTTCTGCCCTGGGGGTGATTCACAAACAAGCCATTATGGGGCACTCAACTTACCTGGAAGGAGTTTTCTGAGACCAATGTTCTTTTGAGTAGTAGGAAAAACCCTGGTGACTCAGCCAAAAAGCGCGCGCCCCTGTTCTATGTTTTAGGTAGAAGCCTTCACTTTCCAGGAACTTGGAGGAATTCGTCCAGAGATTTGCCAGTTAGATATTGTATTTTTATGAAGTAGCAAACTCTGGGCCCCAAAACAAGCCAAGATGTTATTCGTAACAAGAAACAGACCCTGATACCTTTTCCCCACAGCCTAAGTCAAGTGGAGAAGGCAGAACGGGGAGACTGTTTTCTTCCAACAGTATGCAAATGAGTTGTTTTGGGGAAATATATGAGGAGAAGGGCTGATTTAAGTGTCTAGGCAAGATGCACAAAGAAGCTACCAGCACACAGCAAGCCTGTTTAAAAACCAAAATGTTGCCAACCAAAATATTGTCCTTTTGTTTTCTTTTTTTAAAAAAAACTGGCCTCGCCCCTTCTCCTAACAGGGCAAGTTCTACCTGCATAGGTCCAGACATGACCCCAGAACACAGAGACTGAAACCACATGAACTAGAGGAGCATTGGGATAATTTCGGAGATGGCATGGGAGAATGAATTTTATGTGAGGAAAAGACTAACGACTTGTCATTTTTCAGAAATGCTAACAAGCAGCTGTCTTCTCAGCATTTTCAAGAATAGATTTTAACTGATCCTATATTTAAAGTACATCTGAAATATTTGAGAAATTACTTTTAATAAAAGATTGAGTATATTCAACTCAATATTAACTGAAAACCTTTTAGGAATGTCTTTTCAAAGTTTTTCAAGTATCTACAACCCCTTTTAAATCTACTTTATAAATGTACTAGAGGTAGAGATTTGAACATTAAACGTAAAGAGCAGTTGATTGCTTAAACATCCAGGAGATGAAAGCACTGAAAGGCTGACAGATTTTTATTATAACCCTCCCTTAGAGTTTTTACTACAACCTCAACAATCCAACTGAGGAAGAAAAGTGAAAAAGAGTATGTGTAAAAAAGCAAAATATGCTCACACATATTAATCTATGTATTGTGATACTGAAGTGTGCAATTACATTAGTAATGCAGTTGGGCAAAAAAGGATTGTTAAAGAAATGTTTGTTCTATCATCTGTTAATTCTGAATAACAACGTAATGAATACAGTTCAGTCCTAGCCACCCAGCCACAAAGCTGGAATTAAAGGAGATGGGGTATAGTGGAAGAATTGGGTTGAGTAATTGGACGTCTCTTCTCCCCATTGGCGATCGATTAGTCATGCCTAGGCCTTGCTGCAGACCAAAGCCTGTTCATTAGGAGCAGGAAGAGATTTTGAATATGAAAGAAAAAAAAGATCAATGTTAAAAAGGCATTTCATATATGAGAAAGTCACGCTTTAAAATTCTTTGGGGGGAAAATGTCAATCTAAAGAAATGACAGGCAGGAAGGTCATGTGTACAAACCTAGCCCACGAGATGCAACATCTGTGGCAATGAGGATAGGAGCTTTTCCAGAACGAAATTCTGAAAGAAAAGAAACAATCTTGATGTAAATCTCTGGTTCATAACAACACATTTTAAAAAACTGTTTTAGTTTACATTATGCAATAAAAGTTTACATAGCAGCTGGCTGAATAAAATAGAGCATTCTTTGGGTAAACGAAACAATTTTTTTTCTACAACTCACCATTAAGCACCCAATCTCGTTCAGGTTGACTTTTGTCTCCATGAATACACATAGCTGGCCAACTGTAACAAAGAGTTTTAAGTATTCTCAGCTACCACATATTCAAAAAATATGAACCTTTTTACAGTTTAATAAAATAAATGAATATATTTTAAAACCTCAAACATTTTGGAGATCTGTTAAATCTAAAGATGTCTCATAAAGATTCATTTTTGTGAGTTGCACTGTCATTTGTGTAATTCTGGGTATTAAGCCTATTCAATTAGGATGAATCGTGGACACAAAATTTGCCCAGAGTTTATTAAGGACTACTAAACTGTTTACTGTAATTTTCAGGAATTTTAAAGGAAGACTTTTGGTTTGTACCGTTTCCTGAAAATAAGACAGCCCCTGATAAGCCCAATCGGGCTTTTGAACACATGCACTAAAATAAGCCTCCCCCCGAAAATAAGCCTTTCCCAAAAATATTTAAACACAGAGCCCCAAGAGGAGCCCTGTCTTGCTTCATATGCCCCAAAATAATAAGACCTCCCCGAAAATAAGGCCAAGTGCTTATTTCAGGGCTCAAAAAAATATAAGACAGGGTCTTATTTTCGGGGAAACACAGTAGTGTGCAAAATTTTGATTTAGAAATCAAAACAAAAAACTGAGAAACTACTTTTCAAAACAATACCATGTTTCTGAATCAAGTGATGCTTTTCAATACATAGAAACAGGTTTTTCTGAATGAAGATAGAAATCTGTATTTTTATTTTCTCTGCACTGGAGGAATTTTTTAATCAATTCAAATAACTTAATCAAACTGAGTATTTGATTCCAATATTGGCTGATTCCCATCAGTGCTAGCATAATATGCAACTAAGCAGAGGCTAATATATGTGCAGAACCCTTTTGGAGATAGAGTATATTAAATGATTACATCTGAGGATAACATCAAAAAACATTTGGGAATCAGGTCATGTTCTATCCTTTGCTTATATTGTCAAATTATAATCTGCATTATTTCAGAAATACCAATAATTTTCTATTTATCATCTTTTAAATATTATTTTTATGCATACGTTAATGTCCGCATCCCCCCAAATTAATGGAATTAAACTGGTACTATTTGTGCCCCCCAAGTTACAACAGCAACAGGGACTGGAATTTCCATCTCTATGCAGCTGTAAAGAGCAATATCATGTGATTGCATTGGTTAGGGACAACAACCCAGCAGTCCTACTTACTGGTAACTGAATCCCATTGATTGTTAGAAAAGGAGACACCCCATTCCCAGCTTGGTAAGTCCTAGTCTTGACAAGACAAGGGACTGCATTCTCAACTCTCCTCCATACCATCTTTGTCCTTTTGGCCAGCCTGTACAACAGCACTCCTCAGTGGTCTTAGCATCACTGGGACTGAAGCGGAGGCACAGGCTTCAGCAGTCTCAGTGGGCCACCATTGCCCCTGGACTTCTACTTTAGCCCCTGGACCATCACTCCTATGTGCCATTATGCCGGGTGGCTAAAAGGGCAAGAGACTGGGGGGTGGGGAGGAGGTATGGAAATTGAAGCACTCCTGCAGTTGTAAATGTGGGTGTCCTGGCAAATGTCTTGTTTTGATCATGTGATTGCAGGGAAATTTAACAGCCATAACTTCAGGGACCAAATTAAGTACCATTCATTCACTGCTGCCATAACTTCAAATCATGACTGAAGGAATTGTAATGAAAGGACTATCTTCTTTTCTTTTTATAATTTATAGTTATCATGAGCTATAACAACCTTGTAACCTCTATTGCTATTTTAAATGAACCATGGCATTCTGTGGCAACTTTTCAAATAGTCAGTCTCATCTCTCCTTTCATAGAATTTAATTATAATTCACTAAAACCTCTTGGTGAGGGGGTGCAAAGCTAATCTGTCTTCCCCAATTTAACACTAATGTTGAAATCAAACTTTACCCATCTCTACGCATCCTTCGTGTTAGGTCATCGCATCGCCGTTTTGTTTCCACAAATATAATAGTCTTATTCTCTTTTTCAGCCATAATTTCTTCCATCAGCTGTATTAATCTTTTAAACAAATACAAACAAGAGCATACTGTTTCATTCTTTTCCTGTATATTCTATTTTGTGCAACTCTACAATTAATGAATTACTGTAATTGGCTACAATGTTGAAAGGGGTGAATCAAATCTGCCCCCCCCCCCCCATT
>JANHFM010007230.1:49569-67617 GCA_032468115.1 Grayia smithii
TGAAGATGACGGATGAGATTTCGTCGAAACGTTGCCCAGATACTTCCAATTTTACGCAGGAGAAAACCCGAATGACCAAAGACCTACACACACACACACACACACACACACACACACACATATGCCAATATAAAAATCTGGATAAATGAATGCAAACTAATTTCATATTAAGCCTTGATTCCCTTTGGGATTGATGATGATTTATTGTACTCTGTCTTGCACTGTACAACTTTTCAGTTTAACTTTTGGTGGCTCAGCTCTGTATCTGTGCAATTTCTGTCCCAATTGGTATTTTTCAGAATGCATTTAGCAGAACTTTCTCTACTAAGGCAATACAAATTAATGTCGGAGTTCCAGAAAACCTGCGCCGAATGAAAACTCCTCATCCAGCATGTTTCAAAAGTCCAATTTATTCGGATAGGTATACTGGCACATCCTGTGAAAACCCTAAACTGAAAGTTCCAGGTTTCCTTTCAACATATCAAAACCTCCCCAATCTCCTTCACCGGATCACGAGGTCCAATCACAGTACATTCGTACTTGACTCCACTCCTCCTCCAGATGTTGAGGTGATTCGACCTTCACTCAATTATATAATACTATTATGGCTATTATCTACTCCTTACCATTCCCCCCTCCCATTTTCCTACAGTTCAGAAAGTGGCAGCTTGGAACCTAACTAATAATGTTTCCAAGTCTGACAGGCTTACGGAAAGGTCGATCATATGACCGTCATTCAAGTTATTAATTGCAAGTAACAGAACAACTTAGGTAAAAATTACTTTTGAAACTAAGTTAAACAAAATAGTAGAAACATACATAGCCAATGAAATTTATACCTGTATTTTTTAAACAACCGCCTTGCTTATAGTAATAAACTACAGTAAATATAGGTTGTACTTGATGAGAGAGGCTAGCTATCTCATTCCTTCTTATCCTGTTTACTGATGCCCCAGGGGATTCATTTGAAAAACAATCAATAAGGCAGCTTTTCTAGAAGATTAATGTATTTTTCCTGTAAAGACATTTTATAAATATTTTTAGAAATCACCCTTTTGGCAAAGTTCTGAAAACTGGTTGGCTAGTAGTGGGTAGGTAGCCCACTACTAGTGATGCAGTGCTGGGATGCAAACAGAGCCAACAACTGACTACAAATTTCCATTGCTTCCTAGAGCATAAGTATTGGAACCCCAAGATGACTTGTTCCAAACTTAAAGAAATTACATTTTTCATTTTGTTCATGAATTAATTACATTACCTGAACAAAACACAATATACTTTTACAGATCTATAGACAAAAGAAAATTTAAAGAAACTGAAAAATACATACTGCCAATGTTTTCCCAGAGCCAGTCTGTGCAATGCCCACCATATCACGCCCACTAAGAGCCAAAGGAAAGCCCTGACACTGAATTGGAGTTGGTTCAGTAAAATGTTGGTCCATCAAGACATCCATTACATATTCTAAAAATTAGCAGATAAAAATACACAAATTAACAGCATGGTATTTATACTGCAAATGCTATATAAGTAAAGCTTGTACTGAAATAAATTTAGATTATAGCATTAATTTCAAAAACTATTTCCCCCAAACTCTGTCATTAAGCTCAATTTTCCAAAACTAAATACATCCAGCTAGATAATGCTATTTAACATGCCCATCCATCCACCAACACTGTTGTTTTGGGCACAACAGAATACTCACGTGGAAAGTTACACTGATGAAAGGCAAATACTGGCTTGGGGCAACCATCTGACCCTCTTACAGTAATCTCTTTCTTTCTTCTCAATTCTTCAACTTCATACTATTTAGAGTGAAAATTGCAAGCAAATTGTGAAAAACAGAAATTGTAGTGTTCTATTATCACCCTGTTTCCCCAAAAACAAGAAATCCCCTGATAATAAGCCCAATTGGGCTTTTGAACGCATGAACTAAAATAAGCCTCCCCCCGAAAATAAGCCCTTCCCAAAAATATTTAAACGCAGAGCTGGAAATCAGGTAAGACGGCAAGAGGAGCCCCATCTTTGGGGCACATTATTTTGTGCCCCAAAATAATAAGACCTCCCCTAAAATAAGACCAAGCACTTATTTCTGGGTTCAAAAAAATATAAGACAGGGTCTTATTTTCGGGGAAACTCGGTATTATTATTATTATTATTAGCAATCACTGAATATGAATTTTCATTCCTTTTACTTCAAGTAACCACCACCTCTTTGTATTCTCCATAAATAATCTAAAGTTTTGGTCTAGCAATTCTTCTGACACAGAACTATTACTCTCCTGTTACTGACTGCATTTTCAGAAGCTTATCAAAATGTACAATGAAATACAGATTGGAATAAAATAAATAAATGAAAATATTCAAAACCGTCTCAATTTCATGCATTTACTCATTGTAACATCTAACAATATAACCTTGTATCTGCAATGAACACATACACACATTTCTGTTTTTCCAAAAGTGCTTTTTTAAGAAGAAACTGGACTTTCTGGTTTTTCTTTGAAGATGTTTTGTTTCTCATCCAAGAAGCTTCTTCACCTCATAAGAAGTGAAATGTCTTCAAAGAAAAACCAGAAAGTCCAGTTGCCTCTTGAAAAAGTACTTTTGGGATAACCATGACTGGACGACTGACAATCTCTATAAACATTACTCTCATTTTCTTTCAACATTGCCATCCAAAGGATTTTAAGTAAGTCTACAGCAAAAACTTTAAACAAATTTAGTATATTTAATATACTTTTTAACATGAAAAGTGAACTACTGATTTTCAAAGTAATAAACCAATCAAACATCAATTAAGATGTTTAACTGTATTAATGTTTTGACCTGTATTAAATTAGTAGAGCAAATTGTTTTCTCTGCAGATGCATTCACTGAAGATGATGCATCTGATTAGAAATATTTTGATTTATACAATCGGGTAAACATACAATTTATCCTATAAATAGGATAAATAAATAAACGTTCTGAAATGGAAGAAACCACCCAAATTTAATGTAAGTATTCCAACTCCAAATGGCCTTTTTCCAACTACTTGGAATACTTCTCCTTTGGCCAAAACAACACTAGAAACTATCCTGCAAGTTAGGAAATAGCAGCTAGAAAAAAGGAACAGTGTTTGAGATTCAGTTGAAGAAAATCACTCGACTCCCGCAAATGAAATGTATTAAAAAAATAATACAAAAAAGATGGATCAGAACAGGACTGTAGATCTGAGCTGCAAAAAAATTTTTTACAGCATTTCTTTTCTGCCACCTAGTGGAATCCAAATTTTTTGCATCCTTTGCTTTACAACTCCAGATCAGAACTACGTTGACAAAATAAAAAATAGAAAATCTCATTACAATAATGGTGGAAATTCTAATCATTTTCATTGCTACAGCATTTGGAGAGATATTAAAACTGGAGTAGTTTAACAAGTAAGACAAAGGTGAAAGAAAAGACAGAACTTACAGGTGTGAGTCTTGCTACTTCCGGATGTTCAACGTAAAAGTTTTTCTCAAATTTGGGTAATTCATTTAAGTCCCACTTCTTCTTTCGCAAACGCTCTCCTGGATTTCCAAACTTTTTAGGAGGCAGAGGGCTACCAAACCTTAACGGATTAGACAGAAATTATTACTTTTTTATTTTCTCTTGTTGATTAACCTGAATAGCATTATTTTATGAAGATTAAAAATGTTATTAAATTTATCTTGAAACATCAATAGCAATGGTAATAAATGTTTATTCTATATGCCAGCCATGCTTAACTCCTTACCCTGCGAGATGTCAGCAGATTGGCTGATGTGATTGGATTTTCTTTTAATTGACTGTTTTAATAACATTTTTAATATTAATTTTACTTTAAATTATTATACTATCTATTGTTACTTATTGTTTTTAATCTTTTGTGAGCCACCCCAAGTCCTTTGGGAGAAGGGTGGCATATAAATACAATAAATAAATTTAGACCCTCCGAAAGGAATGGGAAAAATGACTTGTGGCGGCTGAAAAATGATATTCATTTCATTGAATATGCATGACCAAGTCTGGATTCAATAAAATTTATATACAGTAAACAAACAAAAAGTATCACAAAGTGCTTTGGAAAGTATATTAAGACAATGGATTAAACAAGTTTGTAAGAGACTGGAAGCCGTTTGTGGATTTTCTACATGTTAAATACAATGACAGATGGTTAAAGGGATTTGAAAATTAGCTTTAACTTTGGAATAATCTGTTTTTATGTGTCTGTGTATATGTACGTATATTGGATCCATTTAATCATGAGATAATTTTCCACATCGGGGATATTTATTTATTAATATAACATTTCTGTTAAATACAGATGGGAAAAGTTATGACTATTTTGTATACCAGTTATGTAAATATTAATTTTTGATGCATCTTTCAGTACTGAGCAGGGGTTGATTTTTTTAATGTTGAATGTTAGATATATTTGGTATTTGGGCTTTTATTTTATTTTTTTGTACACAAAAGTTTTCTCTTTAAGTTGTTAGTGTTGGACATCTGTTAATCTGTTTATTTTTCTTTTTTGCTTTTGTTTTGTATTTTGTCTTTGGCAATCAAAGAATAAACATATTTGCACATGAAAATATGTAGAAATGTATTATATGTAATTCCATAACATTCTCCAGTGGAAATGACAAAACAGGGTACGTTTTACATAAAAATATAGAAGAAAAATGTAACTCTTTAATCAATATTCTTTCTACTTTAAGAGTAACAAATTACTGAAAAAATACATCAGAATAGTTTTAATTGCAACACTAACATCAAGTGCAGCAAGCATTTTAACCAATACAAAATCCACTATCTTCAATAAGCACATTGGAATGTGGAAATGACCTTAGGGAAAGGGGGAAGAGATGCTGCCTAGGAAACAATCAGACAAGAAAGGCAGGAGCTTTCAGTGGTTTAACAGTCAGAGAGAAAGAAACTTAGAAAGGATCTGCCATTAATAGATCAAGCAGTTAAAGTGACAGCAGGGAAATTTTGTACTTTAAGACTTGCAAGATTCTGTTAAAGTAGCCTTAAAATAGATTTAGCTCATCTAGTTGTGTTTCCTGTCTGGTTTACCCAGGAAGATTGAAATTAAGGTTTGTTCCCATATATTGCTAAATACCGTGAGAAGTATATATTAATGCACATAGTTAAACTTGCATTTGTAAAATACAGTAGTAACATACTTCTCAAAAATTACACACCCTTCTGTACTTCAGGAAAGTATCAGGGTTTTCCAGTTCTTCATTTGAAGACAGGAGAGATTTGTTCTCAACTAGTTTGACCTTGATGATAGGTGCTAACAATTATTCTCTTTATTTTAAGAATAGATTACACCATGTAATAATTAATAGTTTGACTCCTACTTTGGTGAGTTACAGTGAAAGCATACCTTGTGCAAGCACTAATGTATACAATTAATGATTTCTGCATAAATATAATTAGGATTGCTTTAGTAGAGCACTTTCATTCAGTATGAGATTAACTTTAGTCACACTTTTATCAATAAACATATCCCATATTTTAAAGATTTATGTTAAAATTGGACAAAATTGCAATAATGGTACTACAGCTCCCTCGGAATCACCTGCTACAATAAACATCTCTCAAAACAATTAATGGAGCTTCTCATATTGTAGGGAACTAATCCCTGGGACTGCCCAGTAAAATATCAATGAGTCATAACTTCCTCCTAATTAAATACCAATCCAAAATATGTTTACTTGGAAATTTAACTTATTTTATCAGAATTGATAGGTATCTTGAGGTAAAATACAGTGAGAATGAACCGAGTTTTTCAGCCAAGAGTTCCAAGCTTAGGATGCCACAATGTTGGGAAGGGTGCTGATTTTCCACCTGGCTTTTGATTTAAATGAGTGCAGATTTTGATTATAACCATTGTATTGCATTTTTATGATTTTGTAAGCTCCCACTCTTCGACTAGAGCAGCAGATAAATTTTGTAACTAGGCAGCATATAAAACCATCCTTACAAACTTGACAAGAATATAGACAGAAGCAAAGAAAAATCCGATTAAAATATTTATTCTTATTTATTCCAACGCAGCCACTCAGATTTCGGCAGCTAGTAATGATTATATTACTCCTATTCATCAGGATATGAAGAAAAACGGGGTATGCTGGATCAGAAGTTAAGTGACTACATAGCCTTTGAGGGTTAGAGACCCTGGTGAGTCAAATATAGTAACGGCATTGAAGCCCTCTGTTCAAAGGAAAGAAAACGGAAAAATCTGTCCGCGGGGTGCCTAGTCCTTCCAAAGCCCAGCACTTCTCCCATCTCCGTCTCTTCCGAGGCCGACATTCATCTGGCACCTCCCAGTCAAACGTTCACCTCCATATTGTGACGCCATCTTTCAGCCACCCGCATAAAATTTTCTGGCAAACCTTAGAAATACGGGGAGGGAGAAAGAAAAGCAACCCGGGGAGTGAGCCTTTTTTTTCCTTATGAGAAAAGGTCCCGTTGTTAAAGTGCTCTTTTCCTCATGACATAAAAGCCGAAAGCGTACAAACTGGCAGCCTTCATCCATTACAGCTGCTCTCTCCGCACAGCCTAGTATTGTGCTGATTAATGAAGTCCTCGGCGAGTTCCGAGGAACTTGCTCCCAACTTCGACCGTTTCTACATTTCTACAAAATGGCAGAACCCCACCCCTCTTCTCGGTGTCCTTCAACGCTTTAATAACTACGAGAAAGGCAGAAATATAGCACGATCAGCCCTCAGGCAATGCTGGTTGTATCCGAAGTATTTCTGCCCGCCACGCAGAGAAGGAACACTCAAGAGGGGAGGGGAGGGGAGGGGACGGGAGGGCAGAGATACCACAAAACCCTTGAAAGAAGCCCGATTCCCTCATTCACATCGTCCTTACCCGCCGCGGTCACGATCGCGGCCTCGGTCACCGAAGCCTCGCATTCTCCCAAGCAGGAAAAGGGACCCCTGTGCGCGACTATGTGAAGGGTAGCGCTGAGAGGCCCAACCGCGCCTACTCTGAACTTTACTGCTGCTTTGTGGCTATAAAAACAACTCCCGGGACTTAATTTTCCTAGCTAGACAGCCGTTGGAATTCGTTTTCTGGAGCCTCTGAGAGCCGAGTCGCGTCGCGTCAGGAACTGCTTGGCGTTGGTTAAAAAGGAAACCAGCCTTTCTTCTCCGGCCTCCAGACACAAAATGGCCGCCGTCACCCCGATTTGCTGCCTCTTACGCTGTCGGCCAGCCCGGTTGTTGCGTAAGGTACGCCTCTTGAATTACCGAGGAAAGAGAAAGCCTTTCTCTACGCTTATTCTCCAGCAGCGATCGCGTACGCTGATCACGCTTCATAGGAGCGATTTAAGATTTCGCTAGGTTGCGCCGTAAGCTATCTAAGAATTCTACGTGAACAGCCAATTTTTAATGTATTCTCGAAACACATGTACGCCAAGTTTCAGTGCTGCCAATCTTAAAAGCAATGAAATACGGAAGTGCAATTCCGTAGCGTTGCCATTGCTTAGTTCAGCGCCACAGTTTGAGTGGAAAAACTAGCTGCCCGTTTTGCGTAGAAACTGGCGAGTTCTGTGTACTCTGCAATATGCGGAGTTTAGTAATCATACTTATCAGCTGTATTGAACAAAAAGGCATGAGGTTTATAAGACAAATAGTTCCAATATCTATAATGTAGAATTGGTTCCCCAATAACTAATTCCCTTTCTTGTTTCAAAATGCAGAAACAATTGTTTCCTACAGTTCAGCTTACTTTCCTAGCTGAAAGCTATTACTTTAGAACGATAGAAAGATTGGGTGTGATTGCCATTCTACTATAGGAGGACTGAGCCCTCTAACCCACCTGTTCCAGAAGTCCTTTCATTTCCCATGCCCTGAGCTGACACCCTATCCTGGCAGTTTATGTTGGCTTTATCTTCCTGGAATCCTTTTTCTTAACAATGGGGTGTGAGGAATGCCACAGAAAGAATGCCATGGTAACTACACGCTTTCTATGGACTTTCCTATCAATTAAACGGTAGTACATAAGCAGGATAATTTTTCAAGCAGAAGGGTAGTTTTTCACTCATGCTCTGCGAAAAGAGGTTGGGGATGGGGAGGAAAACTGGTACCTTCTCAATATGTGGAACTGCCCATTGGTCTACCTAATATGGCCATGCCAAGACAGTTACTGTTATGGTCCAAAACATTGGACAGGCACTATATAATCTTCTGATGCCATAAAAATTTGGTTGTTTCATGTTGGAACTTAACTAATAATGGCCTGGGAGTTCTATATTGGTCCAATAATCATCGCTTAAAAATTATATTGTCTACTGCAACTAATTCACAAATGGAAATGGATGCTTTCAACTTCTGACTGCTGCGTTAGAATATAAAAAGAGAATTAGCCTATTCTGGAGGGTAATGCACTTCCAGTACTCCCACTTACGCTCAGTGTTTTTTTCTGGTGAGTGACTGTATACAAGAAAAACACATAGAGTTGCGAATATTGCTTTAACAGGGAACAGGAAAAGAATATGCCATAAAATATTTACTTAGATTTGTGAAGCTTATTACACATCCATAGATGGAATAGATAGTATAATTTGCTTTCAAAGAAAATAGAAGAGAGGCAATTGTTTGACTTTACATGAAGTACAAGTACAGGTGTTTTAATTACAATTAAACAAATATTTAAACTTTGCAAACAATATTCCTTGAGTAAAACCAATTTCCAATTTTAATTCCAGCTTATTTTACCTAGAAACTCCTTAACTAGACAGTTGACAAATTTATTTTTTTAAACTGATGATCAATTACTTTCAGTTATAGTAATTCTATATGTTAAAGCTAAAATTAAGACACTAAAAGTCCTTAAAGTATTTAAGGATCAGTAAAGCATTTTCAGTTGTTTTAAATTTTTTTAAAAAAGATTCTTATCTCTAGACTTTTTTCAGATTTTTGAAACTGCAGTGCATTGGTACTCTAACTCTTAATAGAAATGCCCTGTGCAAAATTAGTGCTGTTATGAAAAGGATGATTACACATGATTGACTTGTCCTAAGAACAATGTAGATATGCTCAGCAATATCAAAAGATAAGAACATTTCCAGCAATCATATTGCTGCCTCTCAATTTTAACTTTTCTAAATTTGGAATAATAAACGTAAGTAACTAAGAACTAAATAACTTTTGATATAATTTGATGGGAGTTTCTCAGTTGTTTATCCCTAAGATCAGCCTA
Source organism: Grayia smithii (assembly GCA_032468115.1). Lineage (NCBI taxonomy): Eukaryota > Metazoa > Chordata > Lepidosauria > Squamata > Grayiidae > Grayia > Grayia smithii. Next base: position 58,795 of record JANHFM010007230.1, read on the forward strand.
CTCTTTGGCATCTCCTATTCCTCCAGTAGTTATTGCAAATGTGGCTTCATTTTCAGGCATTTCAGGACTGAAAAAAGAAATAAAAATTCATTCTTTTACTTTCTTTTTGGAATTGTGTAAATAAATTGAAAGATACTATGCATGATAGAACTGGCTTCAGAAATCCAGAAGAACACTAGACAGGGGCAAAAAGTAAGTCTTCTGTATCATTTTGTCCTTATATAGTGGTGGGATTTTTGCAGCCCAGATTTTATAAACCTATACATTATACTTGCGATTACTTACCTTCAAAGATAATGTAATTTTCATTTAGCTTTACTCATTGTAGAAGCAATTGTTACACACAAATCATTTTGGATATCCTGTTACAGGTAGTCCTTGACTTTCAACAGATCATTTAATAACTGTTTGAAGTTCTGACACCTTTTTAAAGGATATTTAAGATCTGTCCTCAAAGTTACAACAGCTGCCATCCCACCAATTACCATATGACTACATTTCAGACAATTCTTTGCCAGCTTTTCCAAAAGCCGATGGAGAAGCTGGCAGGAAAAGTTGTGAAATGTTACCACCTACTGAAAGATCTTCCCTCCCCTCCATATGTGAGACTGATGGGGGGGGGGGGGGAGTCCTATGATAGGCTGGAGAAATGGTCTGCACATGGAGGTGAGGGCAACTCTTGCAGTGGGCTTGAGAAAAGAAGTTCAGATCTTTGTGATCTGAACTTCTTTCTCCAGCCAGCCACTAAAATTCCATTCTGCACATGGAGGGGAACTGGCTACCCTGCCTCAAAAGACAGCTTCTTTTGATCTGTCCACTTAACAATCCATGTGTTTGTTTCAAAGACACTTTTTCAAGAGACAACCAGACTTTATAGTTTTTATTTGAAGATGTTTCATTTCTCATCCAAGAAGCTTCTTCAGCTCTTCAGAAAAAGCGCCTTTGGGACAACCATGACCTGGATAACTGAGAATCTCCATAGACATAAATAAATCCGTAACTTGACACTATCACTTCTTGTTTTATGACACACACTTCTTTGCCGGGGTGAAATGCTACCGGTTCGGACTGATTCGGGCGAACCAGTGGCAGATATGGGGCTGGTTCACCGAACCGGTAGCAACCGCAGGCTGGCCATGCCCCCAAACCAGTCCGCGGCCCGCAGCCCTGCCATGCTTGCCTGCCTTTGACGCTGCCTTCCACGCTGCCTTCTAGGTGGTCCCTTATTCCCACTTGCCTTCCAAGGTCAGCATCTAAGCCGGCCCAACCAGTGGGTGGGCAGGTGACCCTTGGTGGAGACGCCACCACTGCACTACTCCAGGACATGTGCAGCAGCCCCAGGGCCGGGACATCAACCTGCCCTCCCGGAGCACCACTGCAGTGGCGCCGTTCACTTTCTTCCTATTCCCGCCATGAAACGAAAGCAAACGATGGCAGTGGTGCTTTGGGAGGGCAACGCATTTGCAGCACCGTCCAGGACATCAGCTTGCCCTCCTGGAACACTGCCATGGTGGCGCTGCCCCTCTCAGCCCCAGGGCAGCGGCTGCATCTCCACCAAGGGCCGCCTGCCGTCAGCCTTACCAACACGCAGCTCCGTTAGGCATGCTGAATATGCTAGTGGAGGATCTAGAAGGCCGATGCTGGTGGCAGGGGGAGAGAGACCTGCTGCACTCAGCTCCACAGAGGGACATGGTGAGGCTCGCTCGCCTTTTGAGCCCGGCACGCTCGGCTTCTGTGGGGCCTGTGGCCGACTGCCGCCCACTTGTCTTCCCCTCTTCCTCTGGTCCCACCTGCCCTCCCAGAGCACTGCCACCATTTGCTTTCTTCCTTCTCTCACCACAAAACAAAAGCGAACAGCGGCAGGGTTGCTTTGGGATGTTGCTTCAAGCAGGTGGATGACTGCAGCCAGGTGGGGAAGGAGGGCGGCGAGAATGGCAGCGGCAGGAAAGAGAGCCCCAAGATGAAGGGCTATCCACCCAGGCTGAAGGGAATGTGCCGCTAGCTCCATGGTGGTGCGGCTAGGTCTGGCCCTCTCTCCGCGCAGGGGCCCCCCGTGCATGGGATTGGCAGTTGGCAAATGGTCTGTTTCCAGCCTCCAGGACGGTGGGGAAGGCTGTTTTCATCCTCCCAAGGCTCCTAGAAAGGCTTTGGAGCCTGGGGAGAGCAAAAAACGGGTCTTTGGGTCCCACCAGAAGTTGGCAAATGGGCTGTTTCCTGCCTCCGGGGGGCTTTGGGGGGGAAGGCCATTTTTGCTTCCCCCCCCCGCTCCTAAAAAGGCTCTGGAGCCGGGGAGAGCAAAAAAACCAGGCCTACCAGGCCCAAAGTGCCAAAAGTGGAAAAAGCGGGGGTGTCATGTGTGCATGCGCAGGGGCAGGGTGCATAGAATTATGGGTTGGACATGTGCGTGACACCCCCCTGCGCTCCCTCCGCTTTTGGCACGCAATGGCAAAAAAGTTCACCATCACTGACATAGACTATGTTGAAATATAGTGTACTGTACAAGTCCGTTTCTATATTACCTATCATATATCTTGGCAATACGTAATTCTCCTCTTCCCTTCCGTAAACTAATCCTTGTTGTAGAAGCATGAGCAAGGATATGTCCTCCAATGGGTTTCTTGGGGTCAGCCTGAAAGCTACATCAAATAAAGATAGAGCTGTTATATCCTAAGTGGGAAATATGGCCCTAAATTACTGAACATCTTGAAATAATATTGATATATAGTTTGCCATAAGAAACATCAATATTGACAAAATAACATTCTTTTAATTGTGTGTTTGTCCGTATGCCTTCAGGTGAGTGTGACTTCTCCACAAGTTCATGCAGTTTGATGGTTTAACCACTATACCAAGTACTCAGATTCTCACTCTCCCCCCCCCCTTCTCCACATATTACTGAACATTGGTTTTATTGATGTTGGGCAAAAAGGAGCATAAACTTAAATTTAAAAATAATAACCAATCATTCCTCAGTTTATAGCACAATCTGAATACAAATGAGAATGCGTACAACAGAGCTAATGCTTGAAAAGAAGAAATGAATTCTTGACTCAACATTCTTTTCTATTTCTGAAACCATTGTTAATTTACCCATCAACTACTATCTTTATGCAGGGAGCCAGGAGCACATCATTTGCAAGTAAGCTCTAGTAGCAAGCTTGCTCTGTATAATCTGCAATGGGAAAACAAGATACTGTATGAGTCTCAGTCCCTCTCAGGATCATTGAAGGAGAATATGAATTGATCCAATCTGATCAGCTGATTGGCGGCTGGATCTGCCTCCAGGAATACCACCAATCAGCTGTTCCAGGCTGCGGGGATTGCCAGTGCCACCCATCACGGCTGCCACCCATCGCCACCGCCGCATGCCCCATTTTCGACCTTCACGCGTCCTATTTTTCAGCCTCTGCACACACCATTTTCAGCTTTTATGTGCCCCATTTTCCACCTCCGCATGTCCCATTTTCAGCCCATTCCAGGCAACGGGGATAGGCGGCGGCAATCCCCACACCTGGAATGGGCCAAAAATGGGACACGCGGAGGCCGAAAACAGGACACCGGGAGGCCGAAAATAGGGCGGCCGGAGGTGGTGATGGGTGGCAGCAATGATGGGCAGCAACGGAGCCGATGGGCGACAGCAATCCCCACACCGTGGAACTGCTGATTGGTGGTATTCCGGGAGGCAGATCCAACTGCTAATCAGCTGCTCGTGCTAAATCAGGCTATAATGAAGCTGACCAGGCTGTTTGCTGCTTGCTGCAAAGAGGCAAATTGCTGAGAGGCAGAAGCAGATTTTTTTTTCTTCCCCCAAACCTAGGTGCATCTTACAGTCTGGAGCATTTTATAATCCAAAAAATACGGTACTTACGTCATAGTTGCTCCAGGATCAGAGGTCATTTGGTTAGTCACAAACACAGCCACATTATATTCTGCAGTAAGAAAATTAGGCCAAGATGGAATAGACATAAATAGACAGAAAAAAATAACTTTCAGATGTGTGGACATCAAATCTTTAAATTCCCTATTGCTGAGAATTCTTTCAGTTGAAATATACATAGCTGGTAGTTGCAAGATTGGGAAATACTAGTTTTTTTTAAAAAACAGCAGTATCAACATAAACCAGATCATTAAAACCAAATTAAAAGGTGTTGTGTAAGTCTAATTAAAAGCCAAGTGTCCTTTTGTGGAGTACAAATATATCGGGAGTATTACTAAAAAGATTCCATCCCTTATGTCTTTCAATCTCACTAGGATTTTGAAAAGAGGAAACAGTTTACATAAAATCACGTGTTTAACTGTAACAAGTTTTTTTTTACTTTATCCCACCTTCTGATATTTTCTGAAGTCTTGAGAGCATCTGAGCAAGTTTCTGTTGCCTTTCAGCTAATTCCCCACGACCACTAAAATCCACACGAAACAGTGCCATAATGGAATCTATTATCTGTACATTAAATATCAAAAAGACATTTGTTCGTGAGAATAGATTTAAAAGATTAACATATTAATTAAAGGAATTGAAGCATATAATAAACAGAACTATAAAATATATACCAGTAGTTTGAAGATGCCAGGTTCCTCATGGAATTTGCCAGCAACATAATCAAGTAGTTCCATTTGATGCTCACCTTCCAAGGAGGGAATAGTAATAATAACAACACTTGTTTTAAATCAGAAAAGAAGAAGTACTTGGTAGATAGACCAAGATGTATAATAGTTGAGTTCTTATTACAACTGACATAACTAAATTTTAATATACTTAGGTTGCCATTTTTAAAATGTTACTTTAAAATAATTCCAAAAGAAGTTAAATACTCCATAAATATTTGAAATCCTCTCTTGAAAATTCTGCAAAGTATGATAATTAATATTCATTTCTAACTGAGGTCACATTAATATACCTAATTATAAATTTTACCTATAATTCTGCAACATTTCCATATAGACGTCATCTTAATGTCATGTTCAAACATTTGATGTGACTTTCCTGATTTACTTATTTATTTACTTAATGAAATCTAATCTAAGCCTTAGTAAGGCTACACCTAGAATATTGCATCCAGATTTGGTCACCACATTGCAAAAAAGTTGTTGAGAAAAAGTGCAAAGAGCAGCAACTAAGATGATTAAAGGCCTGGAGACGAAAACATATGAAGAATGGTTGCAGGATTTGGGTTTGGCTAGTCTAGAGAAAAGAAGGACAAGGGGGGACATAATAGCAGTATTCCTGTATTTGAGAGGTTGCCACAAAGAGGAGGGGGTCAACTTATTTTCCAAAGCACCAGAAGGCAGGACAAGAAACAATGGATGGAGATTAGATGGACATGACCTTGTAGATGACCCTCACTCTGTCAAAGACCTTGGAGTACTCATTTCTAAAGATCTAAGTGCCAAAGCCCAGTGTAACCACATTGCCAAAAAGGCACTAAGAGTTGTTAAACTAATCTTGCATAGCGTCTTCTCTGGTAATGTTGTACTACTAACTAGAGCATACAAAACATTTGTTAGACCAATTCTCGAATACAGCTCATCTGTCTGAAACCCGCACGGCATATCAGACATAAATACAATTGAGAGAGTCCAAAGATATTTTACGAGAACAATCCTCCATTCCTCTATCTGCAATAAAATACTTTATGCCACCAGACTTCAAATTCTGGGTTTAGACAACTTAGAACTACACCAACTTCAGTCTGACCTAAGTATAGCACATAAAATTATCTGCCACAATGTCCTACCTGTCAATGACTACTTCAACCACAACATTACACAAGGAAATAATAGATACAAACTCAAGGTAAACACTCCAAACTCGATTGCAGAAAATACGACTTCAGCAATAGAGTGGGAAATGCCTGGAATGCACTACCTGACTCTGTGGCTTCTTCCACAAATCCCCAAAACTTTAATTTTAGACTGTCTACTGTTGACCTCACTCCATTCCTAAGAGGTCTGTAAGAGGTGTGCGTAAGTACACCAGCGTGCCTACCGTCCCTGTCCTAATATTCCTTTTTACTTTCTCTTTTCATGTATTCAAATTATGTTTATAGTTTTACCTGTTATCTTATGTACGCTTGACAAATAAATAAATAAATAAAAATAAATAAAATAAACATTTACCTTGTTCGGTATAATACCGACACCACTTCCGCATCTTTTTTGCCTTTGATATGTTGACATGCAATATTTGTTATTTTTCTTCAGGATCAGAGTATTTTGAAGATATTTGAAGATATTGATGAAGATATTAATTTTGAAGATATTGATGATAAATAAATCCTGTATTAATATTAAATACATCTTTACATTATTTTCCTTTTTGTTAGTTTGAAAGAGATGTTGCAAAATCAAGACTTGTTACATCACTGTGATATTCAGGATCGTGTTGAAGAAACAAGCAGGCAACTTGCCTTCTTTTTTTCTGATTTTTCCAAGCAAAGGAATGAAAAATTCGTTGAACGAACACTGGCATTGATCAGGCCTTCTCTTTTAAAAGAAAGAAGAGGTTGGTGGCAATTATTACAGGCACTTTGCACACAACTGAAATATATTGCATTTTACTATTTTTATTAGGGTTTGTTAAAAAGAAAGTGAAAGAAAGGCAGAAGTAGTGGTGTTTTATGAGATTGGCTAAGAGCTGACAATACTTTAGACAGATGATTGCATATATCTGAAAAGTTACCTTTTCTAGCTTGAGAAATCTATTTTGATTGAAAGTCCTGGCATATTTCTTTGTTATACTATTTTTAAATACCTTATAGTTTTAACCCATCTTTTTGCATATAAAAAATAAAATTGAAACAACTGAGAGCATTTTTAAACAAAAAGATCTAAAGAAATGCACACTTAAAATGTGGTGTAGTTTGAAACATACAGACTTATTCTCTCTCTCTTTTTTTTTCTGGCATGAGTGTAAATGAAAATGTGTAAGTTATGACCCAAATTAATTGAAAGCTTAAAGGAAAACTACTCTTAGAAAGCTCAACAGGATATTATGAAACAGCCTTTTCCAACCTTGAAACCTTTCTGAATCCCCCAGCTAGTATGGATATTATTCTGAATACTGGGGATTAATGACAGACTGTCCATGTATCAGAAAGCTATCACAGAAATGTATTATGTATTTCAAATAATCATTATACATGAATATTCTCAAGCAGCAAATATCTAACTGTATGATGAATCACTTGCACTCATATCCTAATTTTCCATTCAGCAAAATTAAAAAATCTAAGTAAGAATCTAAATAATCCTGTCTCAATCCATTATAGCTCTCCCTATTGTTTAATTTATTATTGTGATATTTAGCTTTCTTTTCTGTGTTAACAGGTTTACTCTCTCCAGGTATTGGAATATAACTTAGCTGTTAGAGCAGAAAAAAAGTGTAGAATATGGAAGAGGATGTTTACATTGGAGCACAGAATAAGATTTGAGGCCAAAATTGATAGGATAGTGAAGGTATATCATCCTCATATTAGAGAAGCACCAGTTCCTTAGATATTTATACATAAGTAAAAGTAATGTGGTCAATATAATTTTTGCTATGCAGAATCTATTCTGAATAGAATATTGGAAAATGGCTTTGAAATAGCCATGCAAAAGGAAATCACATTATCAGAAGAACAAGCTCGTGAATTCTACCGAGAACATGAAAATCAAGATTATTTTCCATATATTTTGGATCAAATGACCAGGTACCCAAGTTAAATGCATTTTCTACAATACAGCATTCCATGAGTAAATATCTTACATTGTTTTAGAATAGGAAATCATAATATCACATATGTTATATGCAGAAGCTATGAATCCATGATGAACATCACAAATCTACAAGAATTTCTCAGCGTTCAACTTCTAGCACCAGTGGGCTCCTATGTGAATCTTGTTAATATCCAGGATCATCCAAGGAGGGCAGAAATTCAATTGTTGGATTGAGGCCATCACCTTGATTGCTTTTGACTCAGTCCCTGTGGGTACACCTGTTATTGCCCAATGTTTGATTTCATTGTGCAGTCACAATGTCTGTATCAATTTAATTTGATTAAATTTTAATTCAATTTTCAGTGATAGAACTTGCATTACAGACATTATTATAAAACTCTTGTGTTGAGACTGATAGTCATTGTACTTATCCTGACCAAGAATGAAATTTGTAATTTCATCCTTGGTCAGGATAAGTACAATCATTATCAGCATCAAAAGGAAAAATATCCTTAAGGCAAAAATTATGTGAAAAATGTCTTCTTGTTAGCAGTAGCAGTAATTGTAACTATCATTATAGGCTGCTGGAGAATTTTAGTTAAATCATTAAGGAAGTTTAAAATAACAGAAATGATACAGATTTCTAATTTGTTGAGAAGCAGTCTGTCTAAATATAATCAGTTCTGATGAGGACTCACATTAATGCTGTTATCTTAAACCAAGGGTCTGCAACTCTGCAGCTCATTTCAGGAAATTTGAGATTGTTCATTGACTCCCAAAAGATGTTTTATGCAAAAGCAGTTTTAATGGTATCACTTTAACTGCAACTTTATCTTTTATTAAAGATAATCTCATCAACTCTTCAGTACCACTTTGTACCACAAATTTACCACTTTGGGGGATTTTGCCTTAAACAGATTTGTATGGTTTCCCTTGTAATTGTAAACACTTTTAATTTTATGATGAAATCTTGGTTTTGGCTTTTTTCCCCAGAATATTTGTTGGTTATATTCCAGAATGTTTGTTACTGAATTTATATTCCTTCAGAAGAATGAATGAATGAATGAATGAATGAATGAATGAATAAATAAATAAATAAATAAATAAATAAATAAATAAATAAAT
>JANHFM010007232.1:0-11633 GCA_032468115.1 Grayia smithii
CAACTTCTCATGAAGAAAAAAAAAAATCTCGCAAAGCTGGAAGGTGTTTTTACCATTGTTCCAGAGACTACTTTTCTTGCCCTGCATGTGATGGTGGAGAACGGAGCTGGAAAGCAGGTTAGTGAAGGGATGTGGCTTCCTTGGGAGTGTTGGGTGTTTGTGTGTGAGGGACCTGTATGTGTGTGTGAGAGAGACAGAGACAGGGTGGGGGAGGCTGGATCGGATCTCTCTCTCTCTCACACACACACACCGTTCTTTCTTTGAGATTACAGCACAGGCGCCCCTGTCTGCCAGGATTGGAAGACTGAAGGCTTTGGATGGAGCATTTTGGGGATGTGTGTCTGTGCTGCGATTCAAAGTAAAGAACGATCAGCAGGAAAAAGAGGGAGAGGGATTTTCCTGCAGCATGTCCTTTCTTTGGGATCATAGCAGAGACACACATCCCCAAAATGCTCCATCCGAAGCCTTCAGCCTTCCAACCCTGGAAGACAGGGGGTCTGTGCTGGAATTCCAAAGAAAGAATAGGCTGCAGGAAAATCCCCCCCTCCCGCTTTTTTTCCTGCCGATTGTTCTTTACTTGGGATCTCAGCACAGATGTCCCTGCCTGCCAGGATTGAAAGGCTGAAGGCTTCAGATGGAGCATTTTGGGGATGTGTGTCTGTGCTATTATTCCAAGGAAAGAAAGATCGGCAGGAAAAGGGGAAGGAGGCCAGCAACTGGGAAGGTGCTCTGGAGATTTGGGCTGAGTTGCAGAGCCCTTGCTAGCTCAGCTGATCAGCGGGCAGCAATTATAGGGCTGAACCTCCAGGAAGTGACCGGGGAAGGGAAGGGCAGCCTCCTGTGCTAGACACGCCCACCCCTTCACTAGGCCTTATTTTTGGGCGAGAGCGTATATTTATGCCTACTCGAAAAATCAGGCTTGGCCTTATTTTCAGGAAAAGGAGTATTTTCGGTAAAACATGGTAAAAAATCCTAAATCCTAAAATAACCTTAGATTAATTATGATTTACTTGACACATTGAAGATTACTGAGATCCAAGTTCACATTTGCATTCAACCATGAAATTTTCTTGTTAACTTGGGTCAGTACACATTCTTAGTACAGCAATTGTTGGATAGAATCCCTGCAATTAAGATGAATACAACATATAACGTTGATAGGGACCTCGAAAGTCCTAGTCCAACCCTCTGCCCAAATAATAGACCTTATAACATTTCAGACATGGCCGTCAAATCTCGTTTTGAAAGCCTCCAGTGATAGGGCACCCAAAACCTCTAAAGGCAAGCTATTCTATGGGTTGATTGCTGTAATTGCTGAATTTTCTCTTTAGTTCCAGGTTGCTTCTGTCTTTGGTTAGTTTCCATCCATTGTTTCTTTGGTACTTTGGAAAATAGATGGACTTGTCTTTGTCTCTGTAGGAGCCTCTCCAATATGGGAGCACTGCTGTCATGCCTCCACTAGTTCTTCTCATTAGACTAGACATAGACATACCCAATTCCTGTAACCATTTTTTGTATGTTTTAGCCTCCAGCAGCTGAATTACCAAAGAAACATTTTCTGTTTCAGACTTTATCAATACTTATAAGTGATACTCCATTTAAACAATGGCAGATGGAGATCTCTAAATATATATCGCAAGATTTAAATATAAATTATTGTAAGATGCTAAGGAAAGAGAACGCTTGGGTTTATCAGATTTGAAATTGTACTTTGATCCTTGTTTTGTCTTGGAAAAAGACTGGGTGACTCTTCAAATTAAGAGGTTACTTGAAGGAGAGGGCCGTGAATTAGATTTTTTTTTTAATTAAAAATATATCCTTTATTTAAACAGTTAAAGATAAAGTGAATATTATACATAGAGAAAAAACATAAATGTAACAAACAAGTGTTTATAAGCATATCTATTCTACTTTAAATGTAAAAAAGAGAAGGGAAAAGAGAGGAAATAGAAAAAAGAAAAAAGAGAAAAGAGAGAAAAAGAAAAAGAAAGAAAAAGCAAGAAAAGATATAAAGATGACCGTAACATCATCTGTATAATTATATACATTTAGATAGTTAAGTTTAACCATTATACACATAACTGTTTATTTCTGAAATGCTCTTGACACTTCATCTGCGGCATATTGTCATATGACATCTTCTCTTTCGTCTGGTTTAAGGTTTGTTTTTTTTCCACATCAACTCTAATCTTTAACCTTTTACATAATTAGATTGTCTTGATTTAAATTAGTTTAAATCAGTTCAATTTTTTATTTTCTAACCAATTGAACCACTTATTCCAGATATTTACTTTTCCATTATCATTGTTTGTGTTCATTTTGTTGGCTAGTGAATCCATTTCTACGCATTCGAACATCTTATAAATAATTGTCTCTGCTGGTGGGATATTTGATTGTTTCCAAGCCTTTGCCAAAACTATCCTCGCAGCAGTGCAAATATGCGTTAATAAATATCGGTCCTCTGTTTTTAGTTTTCCCGGGGTGATTCCTAACAAATATATTTCTGGCTTTAGTTGCAGTTCAATATCTAGAATTTCCTTGATCCAGAGTTTAATTTTGGTCCAGTATTTCTGGGCTTCGGGACATTGCCACCATACATGGAAATACGTTGCTTCTCTTTGTGGGCATCTCCAACAGTTTGGGTTTGCATTTGGATACATTTTTGAGATCCTTGATGGCGCTAAGTGCCACCGATATAACATCTTATACTGGTTCTCTTTATAGGCCACCGATTTAGTGATTTTTATGTTCTTTACCCAATTATTTTCCCATTCATAGATATCTACCTCATTTCTTAGGTTTTTGGACCATGCACATATTGGTTCTTTGTTTTTCTCTTTTTCTAATTCATGCAAAGTTAAATAATTGTATAGTTTAAACTATTTTCAATTTGCAAACTTTTGCTAACATGTAGGACAGACGGAAAATGAGCAAGCAAATCCACATAAAAGGACACTTGTCTACTGAAGCATGATCTTTATAGTAGATAGGCTTCATGGTCTGGGAATTGTGTTTTGGTACTGATGGCAGAATGGTTCTAGAAGTCTTGGCCTTCTCTCCTTACGAAATGTGCCTTAAGGTGATGGAATTTTAATTTTTTTCTTACACAGACATCATTGCGGCAGATGAACCAAACAAGATTTTACATTGTAGAAAATAATATATCAACTGTGCGTGTCCATCTGTTTGTTGGTGGTCTACCACTCCATCTTACTCCAGAAGAATATACAAAAATCCTCAAAGATGAATTAGCCATCAAAAGTACGTCAAGATATCCCCTTCCCCTGTGTCTTTTAAATCTGCATAAATTGAAAATTAGCCATCAAAAGTACGTCAGATACCCCCTTCCCCTGTGTCTTTTAAATCTGCGTAAACTGAAAAGTGCTTTTATATTTTGAAATGTTCTCAGATGCCATCTATTTTTGGAATTACTTTTCATATTTTATTATACATGCTGTAACTTGTAGCAAATGAAAAAAAGTCTCTTATTTAATAAGAGGCAATCATCTGTATGCCCCTGACACTTATTTTTACTATTAATAAATTGTCCTACCATTTCATTTTTTTCTTGGATTGAATAACAGCCACTTTCCATTTTTGTGCATATGATTTTACATGAAAGAATTATCAGAAGTACTGTATATGCACTACATTTATAAGTCATTTTTAGTTTTGGGGGGAAAATGGTAGAAAATAATACTGAAGTAATGTTTAAAGCAATATCCCCTTAAGAAGAGTAGGTATGAAGTCTGGTTTCTTTTTAAAATTAACTAAGTTAGAATTGGCTGTTTTGGATAATGAAGGAGAAGTGAAAATTTGTGAGTTAGGTATGTTGCTGGGTGAAAACATATTGGATTCTTTATTAAACACCAACTTGGCATGTTATGCAATCATTCTGCCCCACTTTTTCCGTCACATTTGTGAGAATGAATATGGGTTGTGTATATATCTATCTGCTGGGTCCTCAAAAGCTCAGTTGCGCCGATGAAAATTGTGCCCATGGTTTATGGAATGTTACCCATCCAATCCTTGCTGACAGCAACTTAAATTAATAGTTAGTTTATGTGTGATTTGTGTTTGTTTAACTAATATATTTCCATCAGTACTATTTGGAATTAGCTTTGTTTTATCACAAACCAGTTGATCCTATTTATTATCCTGAAGCCTTAGCTTCATTAATCCATGGACAATTTGTGTTTAAATTTCACTCATCTTCAAATAAACAAAACTGGTCTTTCAAAATACATCTAAAATGAGCCAGCATTAACTTATTTAGCTGTACACTTTTCTTTCAGTTATAAAAAAAGTTTTTAAAAGGGATGCTTGGACAATGTTTTTTTTTTATTGTTTCAGCCAATTTAGTTTCTATGAATCACATATATTCATCTCAAGGTAAGAATATCATGTTTTAATTCAAACTTGGCAATTTAATTTATTGGATGTTCTGTTTGCTCATGTAAGAATTACTTCACTAGCTCTTTCCCCTCCTCCTAATGCTTTTTGCATGTAGAAGCATGAGCTCTTCTCTAATTATACTATTATGTGTATTGATATTTCATCTCCAGGAATAGAAAACATTACACTTTATTTAAAAAAATTTAGACTATACCAATAAAAAGAGATGTTTTGTTTTCCAGAAATAAACCCAGTCCCCAGTGACCCTAATAATCAATAAAGTTTTAGATTTGAGTGAGTGAAGTGAATGGCATGCTAATACTTACATTGGAACAAATATGGAAACTTACAGTATTGTACATATGAAATATGGCCATGTCATTTTAAATATATTCTTCATTTATTTAGGTGCTGTGGTGCTAGAAATTACTTGTTTTTCCGAAGCTGAAAGACTGTATATGTTAGTTAAAGATACTTTCATCAATGAGAAGGCATTAACTGCAGTTATTCTTCCTGAAATTCTGGTAAGATCCATTGGCTCTCTGTAGTAACATAAGACATTAATATATGTTCTAATTACACAGTTAATGTTTATTTAGCATATTTTCTTTTATATTTCTTTTTGTTTTGTTTTATTTGTAGGACATATATATTACTTCAATCTAGTGGCTCTCAGTTCATTATATTTTATATTAAAGTTATAGAATTTCTGTATAATATACTGTGGCACTAATAGGAGTGAATCTCTGAAGGACTTCAGTCTGCAAGCCTTTGGAAAGCCATAACGAGTGGACTACCAACATTTCAGGGGTGAAACTGTTTCAAAAGTGGGGAGCTGCCATAGACTATGTCCATTTCCATGACCTACTAATTACACTGCGTAGTACACAAGGACCTTCAACAGGCATTCTCTGTTTGAACATAATGATTAGGCAGATTCAGATTTCATGTATATCCAGGTTCTGAGCCACGTAGGGCTTTTTAATTAATGATCTACACCTTGAATGCACTTGGAAACATATGGACAGCCATAACTGTTAACTCCTATAGTTATGTAGCAGCAATTAGATTGCCCATAACATGGGGTGACACAGCTTGCACTAATTGAAATTTCTGTGTCATTTTCAATGATAGCTACATATAAAAGGAATTGCATTAATCCAGAAGTGAGATACTTACAGAATGAGAGATACTCTTCAGGGATAGATATTGATGATATTTTATCGCAAATTGGTAGATGACCTCTTCTACTAGCTTTCTGTAGATTTTTAACAGGATTGGAGACTGCCATAATTGCAAAATAAATAAAAGAATAACAGAATAACAGAATTGGATGAACCTTGGAGGTCCTCTAGTCCAACCCCCTGCTGAAGCAGGAGTCCCTATACCTTCTCAGACAAATGGTTGTCCAATCTCTCCTTAACAACCTCTAGTGATGGAGCATCCACAACTTTTGAAGGCAAGCATTCCACTGGTTAATTGTTCTCAATGTTAGGAGATTTCTCCTTAATTCCAGATTGGTTCTCTCCTTGATTAGTTTCCATCCATTGCTTCTTGTCCTGCCTCCAGGTGCTTTGGAGAATAGGTTGACCACCTCTTCTTTGTGGCAGCCCCTCAAATATTGGAACACTGCAATCATGTCCTTCTTTTTACTAAACTAGACATACCAATTCCTGCATCTGTTCTTCATATATTTTAGCCTTCAGTCCCCTAATCTTTGTTGCTCTTCTCTGCACTCTTTCCAGAGTCTCAAGAATTTTTTTAATATTGTGGCAACCAAAACTGAATTCCAAATTTGGTCTTACCAGGACATTATGAAGTGGCACTAACACTTCACGTTAGTTAAATTAAATTAAATACTTAGAAGAAGTTAGCTAAATAGTTAGAATAAGAATATATTAATTAGTATAAAGGAAATAATCCATTGCACATTGCTGACTGAATATTTTATATAATTGAGTTGTTCCTTAAAGTCCAACTGGATTGATATTGTTTAAATAATGAATGTTCAAACATTTGCCCAGTATAAATTGTATTAATTAAATATGTGCTCTCTGGCATAGAGGTGTTATGAATGTATTCAATAATCAGAGCGAAGTGTTCTTAGTGAAATGAAAATGATTTCATTTTTATAGTAATTAACTTGTTAAATTAAATTCAGCACTATTTTGATATTCTACTCTGATCACACAGAGAATGTGAAGAATTAACAGACAGTGGCACGGAAGAATTTGCTATCAATTAGGAAATGTGTTGTTATAAACAAAAAACAGTTGTGTTTGATTTGGGCATTTAAAATAATAAGCTATTTTGGTTCTATCTGAAAGAAAAACATCTTTGCCCATTTACAAGCTTGAAGGACAGTTCCAGTGTGCTTTAAATAACAGCACTAGCTATTTCTGGAGTGTATAACAGTGAGTTAATTTACCTTTGTAAATAACTCTATATTGTTGAATACAGTCATAGTAAATTGGCAATAGATCTGGCAGGCTGAAATCTCTTGAAAATATAAAAATGAATGGTCACATTTTTTTATACAGTAGCAGCATGAAACCTTATTTCCTGGATGTGCATCCTATGACATTTAGGAATTCTTCGATGAGTTAGACCAATCCCATGGATTCTTATCTGGATGGATTTCTTCCCAACCATTTTTTGATTTGTGTTGTGGGTACTGTATTGATAGATTACATCTGGGGACAATACTGTAACTCCTAACCTGCTATAGTTACAGCTATTGCTAGTTTACTGAGTCTAAATGTTTTGTTTCTTACGATTTGCAAGGTATTTTAATTCTAGGTAAGAACTTTAAGAATTGCATATTAAACAATAGGTGGAATTGCAAAAATCAATGATTTACAGTAAACCCTTTGAAAAATCCCCACCTTACTTGAAATTGCTTAGTAGGATCATGCAAACAGTTAAGTCTTGTTTTACAAGATTTCCTGTACATGTTAATCAGATTTCAAAGAGTTTCCTTTTACTTCCAAATTAAAAGAGGCAGGCAGAGGTTTATTTCTGCTCAAGTGAACACTTGGTGCATAATGCTTTTCCTAAAACAGGAATCTGATTTTTTTTCAGGCAGAAAAAAGTTGGGAAAAAAAATGCAGTTACCCATTGCAAAGGAGTCCCTTAAGTCTATGTATTGCTTATTTCTACATGTTGCTCCTCTTAGTGATTAATTTTCCTTAGGAATTTGAGTCAAAGGAAGAGAGAGACGCAGAATTGAATAGAGAGGGGAATTTCTTTCACTGCATTTGGTGTGTGTGTGTGTGTGTGTGTGTGTGTGTGTGTGTAGAAAAAGCAAGGTGAACATTCATATGAATTGGTTCAGATCCAACCTGATTAATAACTTAAAAGTTACATAAACAATCCCCTTTGTTCTCAGATCAGGTGCAAAAAGTTCAGAAATGTTTGGTTCCACTTTAGATTAATGAGACCTTGAAAATGTGTATGTTTATGTGTGTGGGGGGGTGTTTCCTGGTTTGATGGTAGTAGAAACAAGTCAGGACTGTGGATTGTGAAGCTGTTTTCTGTAAAGTAGCCATAATTACATTTAAGCACGAAATAGTGTAAACTAGTGGTTGATCTAAACTAGAAGTAGAAACTTTCAATTTTTGTCCAACTTTGCCAGAAGAGGAGAGAAGGGAACTAAGCAACGTATTGTCCTTGTGAAGCCAGATTTACACAGATTTACACATAATTGTTTAAAATCAACCACAGTTTTCTAGTATAAAGCATGGAATAAAATAGATGAAAAGTAACCTCACCAAGTGTCCCACAATAAAAATAAGAGAATCAATCTAGCCCAGGGGTCAGCAAACTGTGGCCCTGGAGCTGCATGTGGCTCTTTTATCCCTCTGCTGTGGCTCCCTGTCACTCAAAATATGTGTCACAATTGCCAATGTGTGACACGCACCAGCACGCAATTTATTGAACTTTTCAAACCCCAGTAGGCCAACCATGGATAAATCCAAGAAAAAAAAAGTTTCAGAAGAAAAAAAGAATGTTTAATTCATATGCTACTTTTGTAGCTGCTCAAGAAATAGTCAGGCACAGGAAGGGTTTCGAGGCTCCCAGTGTTTTCTTTTCTGTAGGAAACAGGTCCAAATGGCTCTTTGAGCATTTAAGATTGCAGACCCCTGATCTAGCCCATTTTCATTTATGAAAAGTGGAAGTGAAACATGAATATTTCTGATTGATATAGTTTGTTGTAAGCCCATAGGGTCTTCCAGTCCTTCGTATGTAATAGAAAAATAAAATAAGGACAAAATTGGGTGTTGCTGCCAGGGATCGCTTACATAGACTTGTAGGGATTTTGAAAATCAAATTCCAACATGGCTGCCATGGAGGAGTCATAATCCATGTGCAGGTGAGGAGTTCTGCTGTGTGATGGAGAAGGTGGTTAGAGGACCCATCCTCCAAATCTCCCAACTCTGTTATATAGCAAATGGTTCTTGATTTTCCTCTGTAGAAACCTCTTCAGTATTTTGTGAAGACTGTTGATTTGGTGCAGGGGTCTGCAACCTTAAACTCTCAAAGAGCCATTTGGATCCGTTTCCCACAGAAAAGAAAACACCAGGAGCTGCAAAACCTGGGTGGGCATGGCCAACTCAACGTCACTCACTTCCACCAGTCACATGACCCCCCTAGCCACGCCTACCCAGTCATTAGGGCAGAGAACCGGTTGTTAAAAAACACCGGGAACCACATCTCTCTCTCCCTCCCTCCCTCCTCCCTCTCTCTCTCCCCCCCTCTTTGTATCTCTCTATGTCTTTCTCTCTTCCCCCCCACTCTGTATCTCTCTGTCTCTGCCCTGGCCGCTTCTCTATCTTCTGCCGTTGCCCTTACCTTCTTAGGCCAGGTGAGGAATGACTGGGAGGGGAGGGCAAGGGGCGGAGCTAGCCCAACAGGGAGCCACAGCAGAGGGCCCAAAGAGCTGCATGCGACTCCAGAGCCTCAGGTTGCTGACACCCAGTATAGTGTAACCACAGTCTCAATCCAGTGCCTCCCCAGTGGTGGGGGAGCAAGACACGGAACTAACCAGCAGAGTAGAAGGAAGGCAACAGCTGGCACTCTTGGCAAGGAAGGGATTTAAGACTCACAGAAACAGTTTTCATTTGCTAGAACAATTTAAGCATCTGGCTAAATGTACTGCGACTTTGTGAATCCAGTTATTTACAATCCCTGCTTGTTTAACTGCTGCTGATTTGGCATCGTAAATCTTCAGCTTGGCTTTGGGTTGCTTGACCTAAAATTCACCTTTGTCCAGCTAGATGCTTATCTGTGATTCTTTGTTTCCCTGGTTTTTGCCTTTTACTATACCAATTCCTGCTGCCTTGCTGTCAGAATTTGCAAAGGCTATACTTCCCCCTTAATAGGGAAGCCCAGGAATTTTGTCTTGTTCTTGAAGGATTCGTACGAAAGCCTCCTCATCCATTTTGGGATCATTGAGAACATAGTTGGTTATTTATTGATTGATTGCTTTGTCTTTGGGAATTATATTACCTTAATATCCCTCAGTTCCATATATTCATATCGTATTCCTTCACTTCTCTCACCTTCCATGGTCTTGAATCCTGTGCTACCTATCACTCAAAGATCTCCCTTTCTATTTTTAAAGAGGAGGGCAATGTCCTCACATCTTCTCTTGCTCTTCTCCAAATCTCCCAGCAGTCATGATCCAGAGTTCCACAACATTCATCTATTTGTAATGTTCTGTTTCCAGTCTTGGAGTCAACCTTCTTCACCACACCTCTTTGAATTCACTGGAGCAAATACAAGAATGATCACTGTACCTTGAGACAAAGTGCCTGTGTTTTTTCAGTAGGAATGAAATAGGCCTTCCATCTCTAGGAGGTATACTCAGGTTCTCATGGAACAGGTCCATATAAAACGTCTTCCAGCGGTTCTTAATGCTGACCAAGGTCCTAGCAAAGATGCACAAGAATCCAACTACATCCTTTTCATCCCATGGAGGCTTCACAGCCATGGTTTGGTTCATTTTGTGACTTGTGTACTGGGATTACATCCTATTTCCCAAATGGCCTGAACTTCTGTCTATCCATCGGGAAAAGTGCATAACCTAGATCTTTATTCTGACTGACTCACATCTTGAAGGAGTCGATTCCGGTAATCTGTCTTCATATGTCCTTCCCTTCTTCCCTGCTTGGTGCTAGTGACTTTAGGATTTCATGCAGGGTCAGCTATGTTTGGTATCAGGAATTAAAGAGGATTTAGCATTAAATGCAGCTAGTCATTCATTGTATGCATGGAGGACAAGACTCCAAGCAAAGCATGCCATACACTATAGCAGATTCTGAATGGGCTTTGCAGAAGTGGGAAGCTCTTTGGTGAATTCACAGAAGACTACTCAGTTTCATTGTAGGTAAGTAATTGGTTCGCGTGATTGGCTGTTAAAGTAGAATAAACTATAATGAGCACTGATGCTGTTTCTGAAAGTACCTCTACTGAAAGGTTGGAGTATTGAATTGATAGGAAGATAAGGAACAGAAGTGACTCTGCATCATAGTTTATCTTTTCATTTGGAAGCTCAGACCAGTGATTAGTATAAATCATGGTGTCAGAAAGAACCCTCTACTGGAGCCAGATGTAATTAGAGCCCAGGAGGAAAAGAATGATTTGGGTTGACAATATTAATCCATTCATTCTCTCTAAAATAAACTGCTTGTCACTGCTATTTTCCATTTTTGCCTAAGCCAACGAAAGGTAGTCTTTAGGGATAAAGGCAAACTGTTCCTGTATTTAAGCAGCTGCCTAGAACAATCAATGCCTTTACCTTTGATTCAGGTTGCAAAATAAGCTTTGCTCATTTTGGAGTGAATGTGGCAGAGACGATTCAAGATATATTTGTTTGTTGTTGATCAGTTTGATTTATATGTCTGTCCAGCTTGCAAAAAGCAACCCTGAGCAGCTTACAATTGGGAGAAACTTGAAAAACAAAAACAAAAAAAACTAATAACGAAGCACAACCAATGCCTGGATCTGAAAAGAGAATAACAAAATAAAAGCTAACAGAATAGCAATAGCAATAGCACTTAGACTTATATACTGCTCTACAGTGCTTTACAGCCCTCTCTAAGTGGTTCACAGAGTCCGCATATTGCCCCTAACAATCTGGATCCTCATTTTACCCACCTTGGAAGGATGGAAGGCTGAGTCAACCTTGAGCCTGGTGAGATTTGAACTGCTGAACTGCAGCTAGCAGTCAGCTGAAG
>JANHFM010007232.1:26888-38372 GCA_032468115.1 Grayia smithii
TGCATGTGCATGCGAGTTCCCTGTTCCCTATTTTTGGCCTAGCAGGCCTCCCTGCAGCCTCCTGGGCCCAAAAACGGGCCAGTGGGGGCCACTGCCCTGCCCTCTGCACATGTGCGCCGGCCCCTGTCCCCTGCACATTCACGCATGGCACCCTCCACATGCATGCATGTCTCCTACATGCCCCCCCCCCACATCCCTAAAATCAGCCAGTGAGAGGAGCCCACGTGCATGTGCAATGGAGCTGAGCTGGCCAACAGCTTGTGTGCCCGCAGAGAGGGCTCTGTGTACCAGCTGTGGCACACGTGGCATAGGTTCGCCATCACGGTTATAGAACATAGAATCATAGGGCTGGAAGCGACCTTGGAGGTCTTTTAGCTCAAGGAAGGAGACTTTATATCATTCCGGTCAAATGGTTGTCCAATCTATGTTTAAAAACCTCCTGCAATGGAGCACCCACACCTCCAGGAATCAAGCCTAATTGTTCTCACTGT
Source organism: Grayia smithii (assembly GCA_032468115.1). Lineage (NCBI taxonomy): Eukaryota > Metazoa > Chordata > Lepidosauria > Squamata > Grayiidae > Grayia > Grayia smithii. Next base: position 27,380 of record JANHFM010007232.1, read on the forward strand.
CAGAAAATTTCTCCTTACTTCTAGGTTATAATTGGGAGAAATTCCATGTGTGATGAATTTATAAAAATTATAAAAGAATCATTTAAGTTTTACCCAGTGATTGATCTCAAAGGAGACTTGATTTTTTTTAAGTAAGTGTTCTGATTAGTTTTTCCCCCCAAATAGGGTCAAGTTCAAGGAGGTCTCCGTTCTGGCATCCGGATAGCCCAAGGCTCCTACTTCCGTGTAACACTTCGGAAGCCAATTCCTGTCCAAGTAGATGGTGAGCCCTGGATTCAACCACCAGGTCAGATAATTATTTCTGCAGCAGGACCAAAGGTAATTTATATGTTTGGTGTCAGACATTTTATCATTACTGTAGAAAAGCAGGAAATACTATGTTGAATTATATTCAGGTCCTGTACTTAACAGACTGTAGCCGGATGAAATTTGGTTGAAATATAATGTATTTTAGCTGTTAAAAATACCAACAGCTGTAATCTTTTCCCTTCAACCTTCTTGATGTGCTGTGATTGGAGGCTTTTTTGGGTTAGCTAATCAGAATTATATCTCAGGAATGTGTGTTACTGGGAGTGGAATAAACCTGCATGTCAGATAGAATGTCCTATCATGTATTCAGGGTTTTTGTGGGGAAAGAATGGAAAATGGATTAATCAACCCAGAAAATCATGGTATGTTGAAGAAGGCATAGTGGAGACTTGCTATATATGATAATTGAATTATTGCTCAAAGGTCATGTTCTTACTGTGCCATTTAAATTTGCAGGCTGGAGTACACATAGCTAAAGCTTCCTCATGTAATATATGCGTACATGGTAAACTAAAATGTGAGGTTCCAGCCTAACTTTTCTCTTCCTTCCCAAATATAGTTTTCTTTGAGAACAACATTTTTCAATGTTTTGTAAGGTTAAGAAGTTAACAATAATAGTTCCAAAACATATTTGATACCATAGCCAAAGCTAGCTCTTCCTTCTAGAATTCAGTATACAGAATCAAATGAATATCTGAGTCTACACCATGTTATTTCTGTATGCATAGCTTGTCAAACGTTTTCCCGCTACCTACCCAGTGGTAGGATTCAAATTTTTTTTACTACTGGTTCTGTGGGCATGGCTTGGTGGGCGTAGCTTGGTGGGCATAAAATCTCCATTCCCTCCCCACTCCAAGGGATCAGTTGGGACTTGGGAGGCAGAGAATAGATGGGGTGGGGCCAGTCAGAGGTGGTATTTACCGGTTCTCCGAACTACTCAAAATTTCCACTACCGGGTCTCCAGAACTGGTCAGAAGCTGCTGAAACCCACCTCTGTACCTACCACTCTTTGTGTTGCATCAAATGTATTATTTTGAGAACATATTAGGATGATGGCTTCCGTTGGCCATGTCTAGTGTATCTACTACAATTCTTGGCTTATTGGGAATGCCAGTTAGGGAAGGCTGGTGTATGTTAAGCCATGCCTTAGAAACAAAAGCTAGTTCTTCCCTTTTTAATTTTTTAATTTAATTTTATTGTATAATTGTCTGATTTTTAATTGTCAGATTACTTTTGTGTGTGTGATCTTTGCAGGTCCATATGTTAAAGAAATCAAAACAGAAACAGAAGAAAACTGGAAACATAAAGGATTCAAGAACCGAGAGCACATTGGCTGATGAAGCAGGGCACTGATGAGAGACACTCATAGTTCAAATGCTGCACATCTACTGTAGATGACACCTGTCTGGCAAAATACTGTTGCATAGTTCAGGTCATTTATGAGCCTGTCTTCTTGTTCCATGTTCATTGTTCAGTAACCATGTAACTGACATGAAAATATGATTGTACACAGGAGTTGATCAGAGGAGTTTGTATTAGGGAGCCTTTGAGAAGAGTACATTCTTTCTCCTTTTCAGACGCTCTGTTAAATCTGAAGGATTTAAGCTAGTATAGACAAAAATAAATAACTTGGGTGAGAATCAAAAAGAACCAGTAATATAATTTGTGAACTAATCCCTGAAGTAGGGTAGATTTATGATGATTTAATCCAGGAACACAATCCAGATTTTGTTCCACTGGGCCAGCTTCATTACATTCCCTGGTCTACACAATAAGGGATCCCATTGCCTTCTCCTCTTCACCTGTGCAATCCACAGGTTACTCATACTTTTTCGATCAATAATTTGTTAAACACACAACAGAGCTCTCATCGAAGAACTGGCAAAGAAAAAATTGAATAGGATACAGGAGAGGGAAATCTCACCCCATAATGGCTAGCTGTGCTCTGTTTGGAGTTTTCATCTATGCGCCATAAACACTTTCACTACACTACCACAGGAAACTTTGAGAGAAAAGAAAGCTCCTATAATTTTGACTCCTTTTTTTTATAGTTTACAAGATTTTTTTTTTTATAAAACCTGCAAGCTTTGGTTTTCTAATGTATCACATGGGTTTCTTTTCTCTAATTCTGCTCTGTAAACCAGTGTTCCTGATTTCATTCTTTAGCCTTCTCTTTCTGTCAGCATTCAAACTGTTGCTGAAATGTCAAACTCGGAATGGGTACGAAGCACAATGTAGTAAATTAATCTATTTCAACCTTTATTTGATAAATATTAAATGATCATGCAGAAAATGAAATATACATTGGTTTATTTTCAGTTAAAATGCTTTTAATTTTTAAAAAAACAAATAATAGATTTTGTTCTCTGAATGTGGTAATTGTGCTGATGGTGCCAAATATCTTATATAGAGATTTCCTTATGATTAAGAAACTGATTATCTGCCAGTACATAGACATTTTTTGCTTGTTTTCATGATTATCCTTCCTTGGTGTTATTTTTCCTCTATAACAATCATTCATAGTTTTGGCCATCAACTCACTACAGGTAGTCCTCGACTTACGGCCACAATTGAGCCCAAAATTTCTGTTCCAGAGCGAGACAGTTAAGTAAGTTTTGCCCCATTTTATGACTTTTCTTGCCCCATTTGTTAAGTGAGGGGTCCTTGATGCTCTCTGAGCTTGCTTGTTTTCTCACAGACATTTCATTACCCAACTAGGTAACATCATCAGTGCTATGTCAACCCTGAGCTATAGATGTCAATACTGAGCTACAGATATTCTCCTTTATTAGTTATCAAGTGAATCATTGCAGTACTTAAATTAGTGACACAGTTGTTAAATGAATCTGGCTCCCCCACTGACTTGCTTGACAGAAGATTGGAAAAGGTAATCAATCACATGACCCTGGGACACACTGTAACTGTCATAAATAGGAGTCAGTTGCCAAGCATCTGAATTTGGGGATGCTGCAACAGTAGTAAATGTGAAAAATGGTCATAAGTCACTTTTTTCAGTTCCATTGTAACTTCAAACAGTCACTAAACAATTTGTTGTAAGTCGAGAACTACCTGTATACCCTTCTCCCCATAAATGAGTAGACTGGGTTCAGATATTTGGAGCTTTGGTTCCTTTTCCCTTTTTTGGTTGGGATTATATCTATTATATATATGAAAGGGGTTCATTTTTAATGAACTTGCCATTTCTTCAAAATTGAGATAAGCTGTGGTTGACCACAATGAAGGCTTGAATTCAGTTCCAAATTGCAGTTACTTCTAAGTTTCCATTAATTAAAAAAAAAAAGCAGAAAACAACAGTGGCATAAACTTCTGACTTCATTGTGACCACACCAAAGTGAAAAATATTCTATGTTAAGTCCAAGACTCAGATGATTAAATGCTGGAGAATATGTGGCTCTCTAGCTATTGCTGAACTCAAGACTCCTAGTGTTCTTCATCATGAGCGTATTGCCTAGAATAGTTTAGCAGCATCTAGAAGATGGGCAGTTGGAATAAATTGGTACTGTTTCATATGGAGTGGCAAAAGGAAAATAAAAGGGAGAGGGGTATCCTATTTTTAGGTGTCTAACCTGTTGGAATTGTACCACACTGTAATAATTAAATCTGAATGCCAAAAACAGTAGCAGTAGCCAGGAACCTAATCAGAATCATGATATGCAACTAGGTCATAGGCAGAAGTTGTCTTTCTGTATTTGAAAACTTGATAGAGATCTTTACATCCATATTCAAGTAATCATGCAATAGTGCAAGTTGTGCCTGTTACAGTATCCTTTCCACATGTGTAAGAATGGATACAGCCTTGCTAAGTGGTGACCAGCCTCTTTAAAAATGGATGACTTTCGTTTTACGCATAGCAACAGAAGAAAATTAGAAAATGTCCAGTAAACATCGGAGCTCAGAAGGTCTGCAGGGTTTGCTTTCGTTTAGAAAAGACACATTATCAAAAGCATTATCGTTTTGCTGCTGCAAATATTGCTGCTGTATTTTCCCAGGAGAACACGGGCGTCTGTAAAACATCTACGTGGATTCACGTTGTGTGTTCTTGTAGATAATACTGGTCCATCATCCCCAACATTGTCAGCCGTGGCTCTGTTTCGACACTCTGTGTGTCTTGCATCTCTCGTATGTCTGTATTTGCAAATAATTGCAAAAAAATATATAAAATAAATTGTGAGGTGCTCACTAGTGTTCTTTAACTAGATGTTTTCATGCACCAGTCTTCCAAACAGTGAGAGCATGTTGCAGTTTACAGTATTTCTTATCTCCACTCCATTACACTGCCATTCAGTGTAACATTGGAGAATGGTGAATATTTTGTAAAAGGTGTTCTTACGAGACTATCAATTTCTTTTTTGTTCTTAACATGTGACTTGTTTCTAGACTTTCTGGTTTCTTAGAAGTTTGATCATAAAATGTTGCATTGAAATGAGAATATTTGTTTAAAATATTTGTAAAGTAATCTTTTGCAAGTAAATGTGCTTTATTTTGGGAGTTCAGAAGTTTTCATAACATCAAAATCATATGTGTGCTTTTCTTTTATCAAATCTTAGAACTTGCCCATAATCCAAAGAATGGCAAAAAGTGTTAGGGGATGTGTGTGCATTAGAGCAGGGAGAGACACTGACCACGTTCTGATGACATGCTTATCATGGTTTGTCTAGAACATATCTTGCTGTACATGATTCTTAGCCGTGGCCATTTCCACATCAACCGTGGTTGCTTTCGTCTCATTAAGGAATGTTTAAGAGTTCTGATGTCATCTACCAGTAAGTTTTCTCTGCTATTAACAACAAAACAAACTGAAAACAACTCTTCAGTTATTTTTCAAACAGATAAATAAAAGGTGCTGGAAGATGATGCTAGGATCTTTAAACCTTAAATCAGCCAAGTCTATATGGTGGAAATCAACATGCAGAATTGGACTTTAGTGAACATGACTTGACAAACTCAGAATGAAAATGAAATTTAACTACTTGAGCGCAAGGTAATCTTAGATCTCTTTCTTCATCATCTTTACCTCTTTTTGTGTTTGTGTCTCTGTGGGGGTGTGCCTTCAAGTCAGCTTTGATTCCAGGCAATTGCCTGGACAAAACCCTGCAATTTTCTTGGCAGCATTTAACAACAACAACAACAAAAATCCTTCTCACCCTTTATGGGTAGTATTTGTCTTCCCCAATCTTGGTCCTCTTCCAAAGGCCTGGGAGTTTGAAAGTTCTGTGCACTGCACTCTTCTGGACATCTGATACTGTTCCTGGGATATGTTGGACCATCTGTTCTAGTTCTTCCTTCCTTCAGGTGCTCCTTCTTCCTGATGTTGCTGTCACTTGGCATTACTACATCTATCACGACTGTTTTCTTTCGGTCCTTGTCTATTACTATTATGTCTAGTTGATTGTCCAGTTCCTGCTTGTCTGTGGAAGTCCTACAAGAGCTTAAGTCTATTATCCATGACTTTTTGTGAAATCCCCCATCTTGTCTTCAGATGGTCTAGCCCTTGCACTGTGCAGATGTTCCTACACACAATGCCAGCTACTTGGTTATGTCGTTCAGCAAATGCTCTTCCAATGTACTTCTTACATGTTGCCGCTGTGTGTTGGATTGTCTCTGAGGCCTCTCTGCATAGTCTGCACATGGGGTGCTCTCTCGTGTGAACCGCCTGCTTCTATGGTCCTGTATCCTTAGAAGGGAACAGACTTTTCCACTAACCAGTAGAATGGCACAATTTGATTCAATTCAAAGAATATGAATGTAACTAGTTTAGTCATGTGACTGTGTTTCTTTAATAGAACACCTGTATAGCCAACTATTTGAAAAATCTATCTTAACTGAAGACAATTACAATTAGATGGGTCCATTGCACTAAGCCAAAAATGTTGCTTGCAAATTATTTTATTATTTATTTATTTTATTAATTGCATTTATATGCCGCCCCCTCTCCCAAAGGACTCGGGGCGGCTCACAATAAAAACAACAATAATAATAATTTAAAAACCAATTAAAATAAATTAATTTAGTTGGTTTGTGTGCTATGGTGATGCCATGTGGTTGTAAAAGTCTATTGGTTGTTTTTGAGTTGATGTATGGCAGTGTTATCATTTTCATAGCTTGGTTTGTTGTGCTGTAGTGGGTTGAGTGTCAGGTACTTTTAGATAAAGTTGCATGGGTATCTATTTTGTTGGAAGATGTATAGATGATCTGTTTCCTTTCCTGATGTTCGGGGTTCCTACAGCGTGTTTGTGTTCTTCTAAATAGTCTTCTTACTTATGTTCTCTTGTGGGACAATGGGTTGTTATTTTAATAGTGAAACATTTGGTTAGTTTGGATATTTTTATGATAGAGTTGTATTTCTACAATTTGTTGTAGAATTTCTACAATACAAGTTGTATTTGCTACAATTGCCTCTGCAGAAGAGGATATCCAGAAATCACAGTGTGTTGTTTCTTCTTCCCTTGTGAATTTTATTCCCTCAAAGATGTTGATTGTTTCATGTATCTTCTCTAGTTTTTCCCTTTTGTATTATAATGAACTACAGAACTATACTGATGGGGTGATGGGGTTCTACAGTATCTGGACATTGAATTACAATCTCCCCTATGAGTCCTGAAAATGGTATTCCCATGGATGTTCCTCTGATTGGTTGGTATAGTTATTCATTAAACTGAAAGTAAGTAGTAAGACAAAGGGTTAGGATTAATGAGGTTCATGATGCTTGGTATTTAAATCTAAGTGTATTTGGTTAAGTCAGATTTGTTCTGTAGTAGTGCTGCCATTAATTCCTTTGCTGATTCTGGTTCTCTGGATGTAAAGAGTGCTCTGAGATTGAGTGAAATGTCTTCTTCTATTATCAGTTCTTTAATTTTTTCTTAGATACTGTATTGGCGATGTGATAGAATATTTGCTCTTCTCTATAGAATGTCCAAGCTTTTCTGTCAGTTCTTTAGTGGTGTTGTAGATTAGGTTCCCTAACAATGATAAAGTTATGTCAGATTTGTGTATTTTGGGCCATCCATCTAAGCCCAGGGAGACAAGTCTTCTGCTTTTTATCCACCATTGTTCTATTTTCTGATGTGATCTTTCTTGGTAAGGTTGCTAAAGATTCTCTTGATCTGGTTGTCTGGTTTCTGTTCTGGGTTAGTGTTAACTGAACATGTAGATTTGTTGTCTTCTAGTAATTATTTGGCTTTTTGTATATTGTGATATGTCCCCATCAGGATTCATCCCAGACCAAGAATCAAACTGTAAACAATACTCAAATCAATGAATTACCAACCGAGACAAACAATAAAAAACAGCCTAACCAAGGAACTACCAAGAAGAAAAAAACACTCCCATCAGTACTGACAGGACAAGCCACTGCATATAAACAGAAAGTAAATATCACTCCCTTCTGGCACTAAAGATGTTGCCTACTTGAATAATGAAACATCTGCAAGAAAACAACCAAGCTCAGAAAGCACCAAGGACTCCATGGAATAAAAAGTCTTGCTATCTTTTGACTTTTTATTGCACAATAACTTCTTTGCTAAAGAAAACATGAATAGCATACCTCATTTTCAATGAGAAAATGGAGGCAGCATATTTGGGGATGTATGTAGTAAAATCAATGTTTGAACTTCATGCCCTGGATACAGTTTAGATAGTTATGACAATTTTCTTCTAAAATGATTTCCCAATTGGATTTTCCTATTACATATTGTTTGCTTTGCTTGTGCAGGCATGTGGATTGTGTTGTCTAACAAATGGAGCTGAAAGGAACTTTTGTTGAAGAAGATGAAATATTTTCCCAATTTTGCATCCAGAATAAAGGGAAGAATCTTCATCTTTTTTCTCAGACCATTAGAGAATTAAATTGAATATTCATAGTTACTTTTTAAACCATTGAATGCAACTGATTAAAATAACGCTCAACAGTAGTTGCAAAATTTTCATTCATGTTTATTATTTAAAAGATGCAAAATAAATATTAAACATCCAGACACAAGTATAGAAAAGGAACTGAGTTATATATCCCCAAATTTGGTTTTTATCCAAATCAATGTCAAAACTCTATATTTGTTTTTTAAAAAAACATTTTATTCCTCCTACCTTGATTTTTGCTGTTACCATTCCTAACTAGGTATTGATGTTTCAAAGAAGATATTCAAGTTAAGATGTAAAAATATAAAATTGTTGTAATCACTTGGAATCTATAACAAAATTTGGTATCAATCTTAAGTTTTATGGCACCTCATTTGGAATATTTTTTTTAAATGTATTCTAGAATTCCCCGACACTCACTGTTCATGTGTAGATAGGCACAATCTATATAACAGTCATGATGACAAATGAATATTAAGAATACCACTTTGCCACAGATTTACAATGGATTAGGTGCCCCCAAATTTTTGCAAGATGGAAGAGATTCAGTCAATGTTTTTTCTGCAAGTAACAGGCTATAGCAAAGCTAACCAAGAGTTCCCTAAATTGGAACTGACTTCCTGTCTCTAAACCTGCTGGAAACTTGCCCTCTTTGAAGGTTTGGCACATTGCATAGTGTGAAGGACATGCCACAGGAGAGAGAAAATCAAAGCTACCTCTTGAATACGGTAGAGTAAATAGCTGATAATTCTTCAAACTGTTATATACTATAGTACAATATATACTATATAAAACGTGTGTGTGTGTGTGTGTGTGTGTGTGTAATATATGTATTATAATATACACTATAACCCTATGGACAAATCTTTATGGACTAGACTAGAGCAAGGTACAATGAATGGTAATGTGGATGAATATCTGGCTAGTCTAAAGAAAAGAAGAATTAGGGGTGACATGACAGCAGTATTCCAGTATTTGAGGGGCTGCCACAAAGAAGAGGGAAAAGAAGAGACTAGACAGTCCCTTGTCTAAGATGGTATAGGTTCTCCAGCTTGAGCAGGGGGCTGGACTAGAAGACCTCCAAGGTCCCTTCCAGCTCTATTCTATTCTAATATCATTGCTTCTCAATTGCCATGGAGAAAATGATCCTCTCTGACCAGACTACGTGAGTCAAAGCAGCTTCCATTTTTGTTCCTAACATTATTTCAGAAAGAAGCAATATTAAGAAACTTACTGTTTAAAATATAGCACTGGGGAAATGCCCAGAACATACATCTGTTCCTAATCTGTACATCTGAGATAATTAATCAGATTCATGAAGATAACAAGAATAAGTACTGTACATTTATTCACAGTCAGGGAAATACCCACTGTCTGTGTGCCTATTTCACACTTCTGGGTAAAGTTTTTTCCTAACTAGTATCAGCCTAACTAGCAAATGTGATGAAGAACCATTCTGGTAAACTTTAATGTGCTCCATCTGTAAAATATATAGTGTACCATCTGCCAGGTTGCAAGAACTTGATTCTGAGTCTTATTTACTCATATATATATACTAATCTTTTATTCTCAGATGATCAAAAATTCTTCAACCAGATTCATTTTCTTTCTCTTTCCTTCTGTTCTCTCAGTTGTATTGGGCAGGAAGGTTGTTGGCATTTTGTTGTCAATTTTATTTATGTTTATATACATATATGAATTACATTTACACCCCATGTTTCTGATTATATAAGCACTCAAAGCAGTTGACAACAATAAAGCAAAATATAAAATGTAACAGTAAAAAATCAATACATCTAAAATCACAACTGAAGACAAGATTATGCCTTCATGGCATAGGCCCAGGGTACTTGCAGGACCACCTTCTGCCTCTGTCCCATCGCCTGGTGCGCTCACACAGGGCTGCACTCCTCAGGGTACCATCAGCCAGACAATGTCAGCGGGTGGTGCCCAGAGCGAGGGCGTTCTCTGTGGGCACACCGACCCTCTGGAACGAACTCCCCACCGACCTCCGGACCGCCCCTGACCTCCGCTCCTTCCGGCGCGATCGTAAGACATGGTTTTTCCAGCAAATAGGCTGAGACATTGCGGTTATTTCAGATTATTTTAAATTTTTAATATTTTAAATTTTTATATTGATCGGATTTGTTATTGCATTTATTTTAGTATATTAAATAGTGTATATTTTAAATTGGTGAGCCGCCCCGAATCCTTCGGGAGAAGGGCGGCATATAAGTGCAATAAATAATAATAATAATAATAATAACAACATAATTAAAGCATAGTGATGAATCACAAAAACCATATGTAATTATATATTGTGAAATATTTATTTCTAATCACAAGTAAATGAAATTTTGTCTTGAAGCATGGTGGAGCTTCAGGCGACCCCTGTGAAAGGGTCGTTCGACACACACCCCACCCAAGGGGTCGCGACCCACAGGTTGAGAACCACTGATCTAGGGAATGAAAAACGTGGGAGAGGGGAGAGACCCACAGATAAGCCCAAGAGGGGAAGAGAGGAGGAAGGATGTCTACCAGCATGGGGAAGGGGCCGGGTGGGAGGGCTGGCCTTCGCACTAGCAGCGCCCCAAGGCAATTTGCTTGGTTCCATCTCATCGGTCTTGTGAATCACATCCTTGGGCCTACAACTTGACAGGTGGTGGCGGTTGTGGTGGTATAGACTCACTTAGCCCAGGGGTCTGCAATCTTAAAACACTCCAAGAGCCACGTGGGCCCGTTTCCCACAGAAAAGAAAACACCGGGAGCCACAAAACCTGGGTGGGCGTGGCCAACTTGACATCACTCA
>JANHFM010007233.1:0-17763 GCA_032468115.1 Grayia smithii
CTCTCTTTCGCTTTTCTTTTCTCTTTTAAACTCTATATTTCTTAACTTGTTTTTGTATTTCTTTTTGTACTTGATTTCGTTCTCTTTTTTAAACTTGTAAAGAACAATAAAGATTATTTTCTAAAAAAAAAATGATTCTCATGTTGTTTTTAATTTGTCTATTTGGCAGGAAAGCATTTTGATCTGAATGTATAAATTTATTCAGGAATCTCTTCAATCTTTCAGCTATTATTGATGTATAAATTTTATAGTCCACATTTAAGAGTGAGATGGGTCTATAGTTTTTGATCTGCGATAGATCTATGTCTTCTTTTGGTATGAGGGTGATATTTACCTCCATCCAGGATTTTGGTACTGTAGCTTTTAGTAAGACTTCATTGTAAATTTCCAGAAGTACTAGTCCCAAGGAGTCTTGTAATTGTTTATAGAATTCTGCTGGTAGGCCATCTGGTCCTGGAGTTTTATTCTTCTTCTGTCTCTTAATTGCCTCTGTTAATTCAAACATTGTTATCCTTTCATTTAATGTAGATCTTATTTCTTCTGGGACTTTGGGCAACCTGGCCTCTTCTAGGTATCGCTTTATTTTATCCTCCAATTATTCCTCTTGATTGTACAGATTTTCAGTAATTCTGAATTATTATTTTTTGCTGTCATTTTAGTGTTGTAATGTACCTTTCTCGTCTATCAAATTTTGTATCTGATTCCCCCCCCCCTTTTTTTCTTTATGTGTCAACCATCTTCCTGGTTTATTGGCATTTTTGAAAATGTTTTGTTTATACTCTTACTTTTACATGCTAGTTCCTCTTTTTTTAGTACACTCAGTTTGAGTTTTATTATTTCCATTTGGTTTTTGAGCATTTTTTTCTTGTGGGCTTTTCTGGAATTCCAGTTCTAATCTGTTATACTCTCCCTCCAGTGTTTTTTTATGTTGTTTCTTTTTTTTATTTTTCTTTCCTATATGGGAAATAGCTAGTCCTCGGAAGTATGCCTTTGCTGTTTCCCATATATTTTGTAATGAGATCTCTTCCTTTCTATTTTCTTTTAAGAAAAATGTCATTTCTTTTTCTATTGCTTGTATGAATTTCTTGTCTTTTAATATGTATTGATTCAATATCCATCTCACTTTTTTCTTATATCCTTTTCATTTGATCCTAACTAAATTGTGGTCTGCCCATATGTTTGGTTCTATTTCTATTTCCTATATAATAGTACTTAGTTCTGGTGTCATCCATGCCATGTCTATCCTTGACCAGGATTGATGCTCCCATTGGTTTTTTCATGAATCTAACATGTACCTCCCTCGGGAGTTTATTCTTTTTAGCATAGCTAGTGTGAATTCTGAACACATCATCTATCTCCACCCTCATCTCCTGTGCTGTTATCTGTAATGTTTGAGCCAAGAAGTCTACCATCAACTCAGCTATGTTTTCTTCTTTTTCCTCCTCGATATTTCTGAAACCTCAAGTAGTGTTCAGCCTTTTCTATTTGTAACTGGACTACTGTTCCTTTGAGTTCTTTATTAGTCTGTGTTAGTCTTTGATTCATTTCCTGTTTTTTTTACTTGTTCTGATTTTTCTTCAATTATTTTAATCTTTTCCTCATTTTTGGTTAGCATTTGTTGAAAAGTCCCCAGTTTTTCATCCATACTTAGCATTTTTCCCTTGATCTCTCCCATCTCACTTCTCATCTCAGCTATCTCAGTCTTAATTTCATTGTGGTTCTTGATTATGACCTCTTGTAGTAATTGGAGCAGTATTTGCATATCTTTTTGAATTGTATTCAATTTTTTTTCCTGTTGGATGAAGCTATTTATTGATCTTTGGGTTGAAGGGCTTGATGTTGTTGATGATGAAGCAGATGAAGGGGCAGATGATGGTGCCAATCCAGTTTTTCCCCCTAATGTAGATAAGTTTGAGACTGACATTTTGAACTTTATCAATATATCAGCAACTTTAGATAAAGCGCCCCACCACCCTTCAACATTCTCCCAGATTCTCCACTCTCTTTGTGCTCTTTTTAATGTTCACCAGTAATACTCTTTCCCTCACAATTCCCCCCTCCCTTTCAATCCTCAATTAGTTTCAATATCTTTTAACTTTACTTTTAGCTCCAAATTCCACACAAATTGTATCTAAGATGTCCGAGTAGTCTCTTCAATCTCCCTCTTAAATCACTTGTTCTTCTTTTAGGAATCCACAAGGCCACAATCAAAAGGGAAAAAAGAAAAAAGAGTAGTTGTACATCACCTCTATTTAACAGTTCAAAGAAAAAAGTATCCACTTAGTTTTGGGTTATGTCCACATTTTACTCTGTCCAATGTATTTTTAATCCACAAAGGGTCAAATGATCTCAAAGGCAAGTTTCTATGTCTCTCTCCCCCCCCCCATTTTTAAGTATCTAAGGAAAACAGTTTATAGGGGTTAATTCCACAGGACACCACCCAATTAATTTTATCAGCACTGTTCATTTACAAGGACCCAAGCTTTTTATATTGCATCAGACTATTCAAGGTCTTCTTCTCCATCTGCTTGACAGGTTCCACCACCCTCGCTCTCTTTCTCCACTTTCAGCTGGATCTGCTTTAAACTTTCACTTCTGCAATGTTTGTTTTCAATGTATGCTAAATATCAAATAGTATTTTAAATATCCATAAAACTAGCAAAATATTCCAAAGCTGACCACTGGAACTCCAACCTGTTAAAGATCCATTTTTACTGAATACTTTCTTCTCCTTTGCTTAGGTCTGTCAGCAGCTCATGTGTTTGATCGCTGCTATTCCAGAGAAGTGGGTAAAACCACCTTCTCTCTTTTAGAGTCTTGTTTTCAGCAAGATGTTAATTTCTGGGGTGAATTCCTTAACAGGAGTTGGAAATTAAGAATAGCTCACCCAGATCACACATGCTGTTTTCCGCTCATCTCCTTTATTGCTCTTTCATCAGAACTGTCACAGCTTTGGTCCCGTCAGCTTGATAGCCATCTTTTCCCCCCATCAGGATGAGGAGTTTTATAGGATCAAAACAGTGAGTTTGTGGGCTTCCTGTGATCATCAAAACTTCCCACTCTACCTCCATCACCTCTCCAAAGCAGTTTGGATCCAACTGAGTTCAATTGGAACTCCTGTCACCTGGAATAAGGTGATCTAACATAGAGCTCCATGAAAGTTCACCATTCTTGCTACAACAGCTCTGCCCCCTATAGTTGTATATTAAATAGCTGTTTTCTGTAACTAGTTGTCCTAATTAATCATTCTTTTTGAAAATGGAAGTATTTGTTTGCTTTATTACCCATTTTCTGAGTTGAACCCAATGATATTTAAACTTCCTCCATCAATTAACTTCTGAATGATCACCAGAGAGCTAACTTAATTAATTTTAAAGCTGTAACAGGTGTTAATACATCTTTGTAAATGGTAAAATGACCCATGAGTATGTACTATCTAGAGAAAAAGTACACTCAACTTGTGTCAGGTAATGATAATCATGATCATAAATGCAAATGAAAATGACATATTTGTATATTAATGTCTCTATAAACATTAGAAAGGTAGACAAATCTCTCAGGAATACTGAAATATAATGGGGTTTGAAACTGGTGCCATTATAGACTGAAAGCTGAGATTTTTTTGACCAGATTGCAAGATACATTTGACATTCCAATTTTCATATAAATCTCAAGGCAGCAGTGGCAGCAGCAGTGGTGGTGGTGGAGGAGGAGGAACAAAACATATACAGTCTGTATAAAAATCAACAACCTGAAACAAAAAGAAATATAAGAGATAATACAGTAATTAGTACTGAATATATGAGATAAATTAAAAAAGCACCCTCTTGCTTCACTATTAAATCTTTATTTTTATGAAGAGAAAAACACTTAGAAATGTGGTGTGTTAATAATATGTGTAGATTTCAATATTTAATTATTAGAAAGACAAAATTAAAATATTTTTAGATTTACTTTATAATGGTGAAGTCTAGCTGATTGGTTACCTTTTAAAAAGGTAATATAATAAAATGCAGAAGTAAGAGTGAACATTGAGAGACTGAAATGAATTTAAATCTTATAATACAACTTTTAAAAATACAACTGAATAAATCAAAGATTACATTATTGTATGTTGGATCTTTTTCCTTATTTGGTGGCAATTCCGTAAAATTCAACAGTTCTAGAAAATGAACTATTCTTGAATGAAACAAATCTTTAAAAATGAATCTACATTTCAATTTATACTATTACAATAAAATTTACTAAGCTATATATGCCTTCATAGTAGACTGAATTAGCTTTGTGTATGTTAACATATGCTTCTTACTGGAAAGTTTGAACTCATTGGAATAATTATTAAATTTTAGCAATATTTTTCAATGTGTAGAATCATATCACATCTTAAAAGCTAAGTTGACACAGAATTGTCAGTTTGCTATGTGTCTTCAAGTTAGCATTGATTCCAGACAGTTAAGGGGAATTAATGCTAACTCAAAGGCATATAAATATACATATTAAGAGTCTATATTTTAATTCTATAGAATAATAGAAGGGATTATTACTAATATGAATTTAATTAGTTATAGCCTCTAATTTTATTCAGTATTTTTCTCATGCTAACATAGTTCTTGACATTCAATCTTGATTTAAATATTGATTTTTAGTCTGTTAAAATAATTTAACACTTTCAGTTATTTACAATTTGTTATACTGACAAATTATAACCGATGACATTTTTAATTCCCTTCTCTATTCAAACACTTTTTCAATGTTTGTTTATATAGCTTTCTTAATGTTTTATAAAAATGCTAGAGAAAGAAAAAAAGAAACATGAACTCTGAGTAAAAACCTTCATTTGAAATCCCAGGAATGCAATATCTGGAAGAAAGTTTTAAAAATGTATTGAATTTGGTGTAGGTAAGCTCACTTGAGTTTACCTGTTAGCAGCTCATTAAAGAAAATATATCGCAACCCCTTTCATGCTTCCTTTCTCCCTGGCATATTTTTTTGGGATTATAGGTGCCACCTGGTAAATTCAGGACAAGATTTAATTTCTTTCAAAATATGAGGACAGATACAATGAATTCTTTCACACACATACTGAAGTGCCTTTTCTGCTTTGTATTTGTATTTTGTATTGATTAGCCCATAAATATGCAATGTTTAAATATATAATTATAAATTAAATAAACATCCAATGAATTCCATAAGTATCAAGTCAACTTTAAGTGGAGTGCCTTGCAAGAAATCATTATAACATTTATAGAAAAAATACATCAAATACAAATCCAATTTCATGAATGCATTTTCACTTAATTTGAATGATGTGTTTTCCATCTTGGAAATATACGTAGTTTTTACATTTTTAGTGGGAAGCATTCTGAAGAGGATATTTATTATAATGTGGAAGACACCCTCTGGAAAACTTTGTGGATACAGAAAAAGTTAAATAATGAAATTGTAATATCTCTATGTGACTTAGGTTTAATTGCATTGTTTCCATTATTTTGGAGTATGGAACTAAATTATGATGCTTTGGGTTACAGTACAAATGTATGCTAGCTTTTTTATTTTTCCCTCTGCTGCAACAGGAAAAATATTGATTTTTGTGGATAAAAAAATACATGGCAAATGATGTATTTAGGATTAGTACTTTGCAAGTATTTAGAATATTACAAAATATATAAGATTTTTAGAATGAAAGCATTTGCCATAAAGAATGTAGCTTTTTTATAGCAAATTCATTCTAGCATATTGTCTTTTACCAAGCTATGCAGTTTGGTGTGCAGCTTTAGTAAAAGCTATAAGGAGTAAATAAGAATAAAACTTACTATGTGGATGTTAGGTTACATGTTGTCAAGGAATAATCCCAAAAGTGCTTTCAAAAGGCAACTAGACTTTCTTGGGTTTTTTTATTCCTAAAAAATATTTTACTTCTCATTCAAGAAGCTTCAGTTATGAAGAAGCTTCTTGCATGAGAAGCAAAATGTTTTCATGGAAAAAAAATCTTTGGGACAGCCGTGTCTTGAATAATTGAGACTCTTCATAGACATCTAGGAGTAATGTTGCTTTTAAATTTCAGGGTCCAAGCTCCTTCACTGAGCAATTTCATTCAAAGTGCCTTGTAAATTTTCCTTAGATTTTGTAACACAGGTTTTTGAAAGTGACTTTGATATTCATATATAATTCCAGTGCAGAAAACTTTTTCCCAGTCATGCCTCCACATTGCTGATTCGTAACTCTTTCAGAATAAGTTGATCCAATAGACTGTTGTTGCCAAATTCTTCATTACATGATATGTTTCCAGGATAATAAACTAATTTTCATGGTCAATCTTTATATTTTTGTGCTTATGTTTGTTCTAGCTTGGCGTAATCTACCCAGATTCTTGATTTGGCACATCCAGATCTTGAGATCTTTATTGCACAATAGAATGAACCCACTTAGGCAATGTATATACACTCTGCTATAGGACAGTACACCCACTACAGTTGAAATTCAAAACATGTATTTTCTATCCCAGAGCTTAATAGAAATCATACTTTGTGTTTCTCTGGCATATGTTGGCATAATAACATTCTACCTGGGAGACTCTAGCTCTCAGTAAAATTTCAATACTGATGGTGTGAATTGTATGTATATTACTTGCATTAGATGTGCCTTTTCTTGCACTTGCTACAATGTACCGGTACATCTTTTCACTTGTACTAAGCTGGTCATGGAATCCTAGCTCACACTGAAAGCATAGCACTCCCAATGAGTTACATTATTTTGCACACCCTTTTTCTCTGTTTTTTTTTAGCTCAACACCATAACAAAATTGAATTTTGCATTCTTTGCTGAGTCTCCATTTATATTTTATTTTTACAAGTGAATTATCTTCTACTCAGTCATTTAAGAAAAACCCTGTCATTCTAGAACCTACATACTAAATTGTCTCTTTTTTAGCAACATTAACTTCTTTCTTAAATCACTGTGTACAATATTTGGTAGGTAGGTTCATTTCATAAATGGAATGAAAATGAGTTAAGAACTAAAAAGTTCAAAATAAAAGAAAGCATAATTTGGATTTATACCTCCCTTGTGATAAATATGAACCAAGAGTCATCTGGAGTTCATCTACTCTCTTCTCAAAAATGTAGAATACAAATCTTAAGGGAAAGGATAATAAAATCATAAAGCAAGAAGGGGATCATAGAGGTCATCTCTTACAGATGAGCATCCAGTAATATGGTACGTCTTTGAAGACTTCCATTAAAGGACAACTCATCACTGTTTATGGCAGCCTGTTCCTGACTGTTCATGCAATGAGGAAATTTCTCCTGGTATGTATCCTAAATCTATTTCCTTATATTTTAATTCATTATTTCTGATCCTTACTTGTGAAATATATGCAACCTTCAGATTTGTGATGATTCTATGGCATCTCAATATTCCAAAAGTGACCTGACCATGGCAGAATAAAGAGGAACAATGCTTCCTATTATCTAGACTATACATAAGTTAATGTATCCTAAATCTTTTTAGCAATTGCCTCATTTTGCTGGCTCATATTTAATCTGTGCTCAAAAAAACATCTTTTCTTTTGTACTACAACCAAACCAGGTCTCCTACATTTCATACTCACTGGTGTTCTTCCAAATGAAATTGCTATTCATGCTAATCTTTGAGAAGAAAAAGAAGAGTTTCAGCTAACAACAAAGGACTGCTGGTTCCTCTCCCCTCTATGCTAGTGTGTTGGGAAGGAAGCATCTCAGAAAAAGCCAGCCTGTCAAGACTGACTTGAACTTTCTTCCACTTTGCTTGCAACTTAACAAAGAATGAGGTTGTGGTGGATTGGAATGCAAGGGTGGGGGGAATGGCCTCCAAGCACCATTGGTTCCTATGAGACATTGCTTCCTCTTCAAGGACACCCAGAGCAGATGCCATAGTATGATCGACTGGTTCCCAAAACAAAATGAACAGAAGTGACTGGTGGATGTAATGGACTGTGGGTGGCCTGTGGGGAAAAGGGGAAATGAACTATGCATGCGTTTGCACAGGAAGCCCAGAGTGGTTTCACTTCTTCTGTGCCAATGTGGATTTATTCAGTAAAGTTTATATTCTTGGTAAAATAATGTCCCAGGAGGGTTTTTTTTTTCCTGGATTCACCAACTGGACAGCTGACATTTAAGCAGCTATGCCAGTCAGCCTAGCATATTATTTTCATTGATAATAACATGATACAATAGTAGAGTAACTAATATTTTTGAATTTGGGTTTTTAATATCCTAATTCATGAATCTTTTGCTCTTTTTTGGCATTTTGAAATTCCAAAAGTATCTGAATAATTATTAAAATGTTGCATATGCTAAAGTTATATTAGGATAATGAGACATTTAAATCTTACTTATTAAAATATTTTTGTGAGGTTTTTCACAGAGATGCATGTAAGTAGTCTTAATAAATTAATCTCCCCTTAAACAGTTTGGCATTTTTT
Source organism: Grayia smithii (assembly GCA_032468115.1). NCBI lineage: Eukaryota > Metazoa > Chordata > Lepidosauria > Squamata > Grayiidae > Grayia > Grayia smithii. The sequence goes on from JANHFM010007233.1 coordinate 8,462, forward strand.
CAAGGTTATCCAAATCCCACAAACCATTATAAAAGTCACAATGGCTTTGTATTTAATTAACTTAATTTTTTTAAAAAAAGAAAAGAATAACTGAGTAAAAGGAAGTAAAACTGTATTTTTTGTCTCTTCTTTGTGCTAATTTGAAACAAGACTGACAGTGATTGTATTGAATTTAGCATAGATTTATATACACTTTCATTTGCTTCCAATTTGGACCTATTTAAATGTTTAATCTTTATCTACCAATAAAAGTAGTTTGGAATATTCCTTTAATTTTGGTTTGTGTCCCTCCTGAAAACAAAGACAAACTGGAAACTATTAGCAAAACTGATGAAAAAAACCATAAACTTTAAAGCAAACAAAAACAAAAACCAAAACTGAATATGATTGTTGTCCCCAATTCAGGTCTGAGCTTGGTGCCAAGGCCAATGAAGGACGCCAGACACAAGGTGCAGGTTTTGATTGCTTTTTATTGGGGTACCACAAGGAAAAGGGCTCCTGCCCAAATGGCCAAGATAGCCCAGAACAAAGGATTAAGAAAGCTTTATACATTTTCACTAAAGGAAAAGGCAGGACAAGGCGAGATAATAAGAAATATCATCTAATAAACATTTTAGTAATAATTCTATAATTTGTTCTATTGTTCTCTAGCTGTCCCTATTCCTAAGCCTTGGCTAATGAATGCCTCAGGAGTTTTCTAATATACATTTTATTTGCTGCAAGCCATCTCTATTCCGAACTTTTAGCTGAGGTCTGCATTTAGCTTTCTAAATACCCAGAATTGTTACAAGCTTTACACATGTGTATTTCCTGTGGATAGGTATTCTTTGTTCTTGCCAGACAGATTCCACAATTATGGGCTTCTTGATTTACTTTCAAATGTGTGCTATGGCCTGGCTTTGTTTTAGCAGACATCCGATCATTATAACAAATTGACAGTAAAGTTCAAAGAGAAATGTGCAATTATCAAATAATGATTTCAGTTCCATTCAGACTTCTGGAAATATTTTGATTCTATCCAATTCCATGAGAGAAAGAACAACTAATCACAGGGAAAACAGATCTTGAAAAATAGGTATTCTAGTCTATAGGTATTCTATCTTCTATCTATCTTCTATCTTTATTCACAGTAAAAAGCTGATCGTGATCTGAAGATTGTCCCACTCAATTATTTAGACACCTGCAGTTATATTACAAATTATTATTCTCCTTATTCCATCCCAGGTGTAATAACTGAAATATATGCTCACTTCACTTTTGAGAAGAGTAGCCCTGCTTGTGTAGCACTTCCCCCAAAAATGGCCTTTGGCAGTCGGGCCCTTTTACCCCTTTGCCAGATGACTAGCCTCACCTGGCCCAGGCATACCAACACACATTGGAAGGAGTTACAAGCAGTGGTGGGTTTCAATTTTTTTTACTACTGGTTCTGTGGGCATGGCTTGCTTGGTGAGTGTGGCTTAGTGGGTGTGGCTTGGTGGGTCATGTGACTGAGTGGGCATGGCCAACTCGTCGTCATTCATGGCAAGGTGGGGTGGCACCTTGCTGTGAGTGTCATCGAGTTGGCCATACCCACTCAGTCACATGACCAATGCTGCAGAGACAGGGTGATTTCCTACATATCTCCCTCCACTTGGGGTGACAAAATAAAAGCCTGCCTGCCGAGCATCCCAGACTGGAAAATGAATGGCTGGGGTGGAGGAATGTTTAACAACCTCCAAATTGTTGCTGCAAGACTGGGTTTTGTTTTGGGGTGGGTTTTATTTTTTGTTTGCCAGAAGTCCCTTGGAAATGACTATTTTTAATGGAACTATTTCTGCACCGCCAAATCTTACAATACCTTGTTGTTGTGGCGTTGCTTGTTAGTGCTGTTGGGGCTGCCCAAGTAAAGAATCATAATGGCTCAGCTCAGGGAAACTGTGAGGAGCAAGAGGGGAAACCAAGGCACTTGCCCCACAGCAGCCAGCTTCATGCACTCTCACTCCTGTGCGCACTTTCCCACTCCCAGCATGTTTAAGGAGTGAAGGGAGGCAGATACCACACTGAGAAACTGAGAGCAAAAGTAGCGGTGGTGAGGGCAAAGGGATGTGTGACATGTTCCTCCGCGGTCCCTCCTGGGTGACATCCAGGGCTTCACCACATCCTCTTTTCCTCAGAGGTACGGTGTCTGCCTCCAAGTCCTTGCGGAGGGGGACACACACACACACATGCCCCTATCACTCCTGTTGCTGCTACTTTTGCTTTCAACTTCTTGGTGCTCTTACAGTTGATCTTAAGGAGTTGGAAGATGTTTCCTTAGATCACCATCAAACTCATCATTGGGAGAAGTATAGTCTAGCCCCTGAATATATGAGAAGTCTTGGGCAAAGCTCTTCTAAAGTTTGGCCAAATCTTCTCCTCCTTCTCAGCCTCGTATCACAGAGAAAACATGCACAGTCACACACACCTCGCGGCACACACACCTCAGGGTGTGCATGTTTGCTCACACACACATTAAGGCCAAGAAGAAGAAGACTTGGCGAACTTTGGAAGAACTTTGCCCAAGACTTCTCATATATTCAGGGGCTAGCCTACACCTCTCCCTATGATGAGTTTGACAGTGATCTAAGGAAATGTCTTCCAGCTCTTCAAGATTGACTTTAAGATCACCAAGAAGCCAAGAGTAAAAGTAGCAGCAGTGAGGGCAACAGGGGTGTGTGTGTGTCCCTCTGCAATGAGTATGAAGGAAGGCAGATACTGCACCTTTGAGGAAAAGAGGTGCTGGTGATTGACTTTAAGAGTGTTGAGAAGCCAAGTAGCAGGGGCAATAGGGGTGTGTGATGTGTCCCTCTATGGCCCCCTCCTGGTTGATGGCCAGGGCTTCACTGCCTCCTCTTTTCCTCAGAGGTGCAGTGTCTGTCTCCAAGTCCTTGTGGATGGACACACACACACACACACACACACATGTGCCTGTCACCCCCGCTGCCGCTACTTTTGCTCTTGGCTTCTCAGTGCTCCTAAAGTCAATCATCAGCACCTCCTCTTTTCCTCAGAGGCACTGTATCTGCCTCCCTTCACATGTGGTGCACATATACAGCAGCCCTGGGACATCCGCCCACCCACCTGCAGCACCACAGCTGCTGCCCTTCTCAACCCCAACAGAGTGGCTGCATCTCCCTGAAGGGCCACCCACCCACCCACTGGCTGGGCTGGGCCAGAAGTGGCACATCTCATATCACAGGCTGGATGTGTGACCCTGTTGTGGCCTGACCTTAGAAGGCAAGGGCATGGGGGACTGCTGGGAAGGTTGCATGGAAGGCAGGTAAGCATGGCAGGACTATGGGGACGGGAGTAGGCTGCTAGCTCCCTTCCCCACAGCCTGGTGGCCCTGACATGCTTGTCTGCCTTCCATGTGGCCTTCTTGGTGGTCCCATGGCTAGGCCCGCTTGCCTGCCTTTGCAAGCTGGCCACAGTGATGCCGGGAAGGCTGTGTGGAAGGTAGGCAAGAATGTTGGGGCCACCCGGCTGCAGGATGTGGGGAAGGAGTAGGGGAGGCCTTCGCAAGCAGGCAGGCCATGGAGACCACTGGGAAGGCCATGTGGAAGGCAGGAAAGCCCATGGCCCATGGCCCATGGCCCATGGGGGAGGCAGTCTGGGATTGGAGAGGGCAGGGGCAGCTAGCTAGATTGTGACTCGCAGGCTTATTTGGCAGGCAGATCAGGGCTGCTCAGTTGGGCAGTCAGTGCTTCAGGCAGGCAAACTTTCCATTCCCTATCAGCCTTATGTTTCCCCAGCTCCCTCTCAGTCCTGTTTTATATCAACTCCCTAAAGCTGTTACCTTCCTTTCCACACTCTCATTTAATCCCCCTGCTGTAGACTATTATCTTCCAGAAAATCTCCCTCAGGGTCTCTTCCTGTCCTTCCATTCCAGAAGCAAGTTCCAAACAACCAATCAACCAGGGAATGCTGCTAATAAAGCCAGCTAATAAAGCCATTGGTTTTTGATAATACTTAGTGTTATAATTATAATGATTTGGATTTGTTTGACAAATCTATAGAAGCAATTTTTATAATATCTCTGGATCTGACTAAGCAAATAGCATCCCAAAATGGGATTGCTGACATAGAAAAAGGAATAGGAAACATTAGAAAAACTCCATGAAATAATAACCAAAAATCTTCAGAGGATATACCTCAAAAAGGATAATTCTTAGAACAGCCCAATGGAAATTGAATATAGCCAGCTAAATATTTGAAGGATGAATAGAGAAGGGAGATATAAAAGAAAATATGGTATGGTTGTTAGGACTGTGAACAAAAAACCTCAAGCTGAATTATTTTGTTACATGTGCTGTTAAATGTATTCATATTAAACCACCTCATTAGTTGTAAAAAATCTTTGGGTTGGATTAAATTTATAAGACGGGTAAGAAAATTGTATAAGTACTATATGTTTAGATACATAATTAAATTTTCTCAAGTCTTTTAACAAGATCTACTAGATGTTAATAGGAAAATTAAGGGTCAATTCTATAAGAATATTCTCCAAATTTTTCCTTCATTGGGAAGCATTATTTTTGAAATCCTTAGGCACATTTTTGTTTTTCATGAGTTTCCAATATAATTCCCATGAATATGTCTTTGAACATTATCATCACAAATCCATATCCCACTTGATTTCCAGATTTCATTATAGTATCTGATTCCAAGCATTATTTGTAATGGTGGCACTTAAGTCTCCCAGGAAAAAGGATAGGCAAGGGATGACATAAGAGCTGACTTTAAGTGTGAGAAGTGGAATGGCACTAATTATAATCTCAAAGTAGAAAATATTTGATTTGGAATCAAATGATCATATAGATACATATATGTTGGCAACAAAAGGAACATGTGATTATTTGTTTACAAATAAAAAGGAATCGTGTAATGAACATAATCAGAATTTCTCAGAATGATTTTCTGATGAAAAGTGTTTTGGGAATTATTATAAGACTGCCTTTGGAAATTATTGTAATAATTGAAGTAAACTGACATCATTCATATACACATTGACAATAGCATAAACATTATGCTATTCCTTTTGAGATAAGTGATATTATTTAAAATATAGAAAGAGTGAAAAAGGAGTGAAAAGTTAAAACTAAAGGTCATTAAGGGTTAGAAAAGATTCTCTTCTTACCTTTTTGGGGGTCTGTGCCTGCTCAATCTGGGGTCTTCTATCAGAAGCTCGGCAGTTTGAGAGTTTATTTATTTATTTATTTATTTATTTATTTATTTATTTATTTATTTATTAATCATCTTTAGGATCTTAGCTGTTCCTAGCAATCTACTTTTCTGGACAGAAAGCTCTGATGTTGCCCCTGGGATTTGTTGGAGCCACTCCCCCACCTTAGGAATCATAGCCCCAAGTGCTCCTAACCACTACTGGGACTACTTTGGCCTTTGCTTTTTATATCCTCCTCTTGCAGGCCCTGGTACTTCTCCATTTTCTCATACAGTTCTCTTCAACTTATGGCCACAATTGAGCTCTACATTTCTGTTCTTAAGCAAGGTTGTTGTGAGTTTTGCCCCATTTTATGACACAGTCACAGTCACATTTTTGTCACAGTCATTAAATGAATATTTGTAGTTGTTAAGTGAATCATGTGGTCATTAAGTGAATCTAGCTTGTCCCATTGACTTTGTTTTATCAGAAACCAGCTGGGAAGGCTACAAATGGTGTTCAAATGACCCTGAGACAGTGGAACTGTTATAAATACATGCCAAGTGTCAAGCACCCGAATTTTGATCACAAGGTTATGAAGATACTGCAACAGTTGTAAGTGTGAAAACAGTCATTATTCAATTCCTCAGTGTTTTTGTAACTTCGGTCACTAAAAAAAATAATTGTAAGTCAAGCACTACCCGTATATCTTCTTCCTGAAGTTGCTATCACTTGACACTTCTACATTCATCACCACTGCTGTCTTTTTTGTTTTTGTCTACTACTATAATATCTGGTTCATTGGGCAGTACCTGCCCATCTATTTGGATCTGGAAATCCCATAGGATTTATCCCTCTTATTCTCCAAAACTTTTTGTGGGATCGCCCATATAAACTCGGGAGGTTTTAGTCCATATTCTGTACAAATATTCCTGTACACAATGCCAACTGCTTGGTTGTACTGTCCAGTGTATGCTGTCTGCTTCTTTTTTTAAAAAAAAATATTTTATTGATTTTCAACAATTAAAATACAAAAAAGGGAAAAATTCTTTTTTGCATAACTGTGATCATTTACATGACATATTACTGTAATTCACTTATACTCTATGCATTCTAACTAAATTCAATCCTACTTTATCTAATTCTTTTTTCTTTTCTATTTTCAATCCATTTATACCACTTTTCCATATTACGTAGTATTCCAAATCTGTCAATCCTTTCAGTTCAAGTGTCAACTTGTCCATTTCAGCGCAGTCAGGCTTTATTAATTATTAAGTCTTCAGAGGGTATACACTGTGCAAAGGCTAGTCTTGCCACTGTTATTATATGTAGAATGATGTACATTGTTTGTTTATCATATTTCTTTTTCATTATCCCCAGAAGAAACAATTCCAGTGTGTATTATATTTGAAAGCCAGTGAAAGCCAGTGAATTCCTAAAACCAATTTTGTATTTTTTTTCCAATATTTTTTTCGATTCTGGGCATCTGGTACCCTTCTTTTGTCCACATTTCCAACAATTTGGGGTTAAATTTGGATATATCTTTGCCAATCTTGAAGGCGCCAAAAACCAGCAATAAAACATTTCGTATTGATTTTCTTTATATTCTGATTTTGTTAGTTTATAATTTCTATTCCAAATTGATTCCCAATCCTCTAATTTGATGTTATGCCCTACATTTTTTGCCCAAGCTATCATCACTCCCTTCATTATATCCTCTGCTCTGTCAAATTCTAATAAATAATTATAAAATTTAGTTAGCAATTTTTCATCCAGACCAATCAATAATAAGTCTAATTATTGTGGGACCAATTCAATTCTGTACTCTTCTTTATCTTTTAAATACTGTGAGTTTAATTGCAAATAAGGCCACCAATCTATATTTATACCCTGTTTTTCTAAATCTTGCCTACTTTTAAAATTTCCTGGACAATCTAAGATTTCGTTGTATTTGGCCATTTTATTTATATCCATAGTGTTGGGGTGAATCATTGACTCCATTGTTGACACCCATCCAGGCATTGTCGTATAGTTTTTTCTTAATTTCTTGCCATATTTGCATTAATGCTTCTCATATCTTATGATGAAAAAAATATGACTGTGATTTATTTTCGTTATCCCATAGGAAGGCATGCCACCCTTTTTGTAAATCATGTTCTTCCAATGTAAGTAATCTTTTATTTCTCAAATTAATCCACTCCTTGACCTAAACTAAGATTGCCACTTTATAATAGAGTCACCAATCTGAAAGCCCAAGGCTACCTCTGCTTCTGCTATCCTGAAGATCTGTTAGTTTTATTCTCACTTTTTTGCCTGCCCATATAAATTTTTATTGTAACTTGGTTCAAGTCTGGTTCAAGTCTGTGAAAAAATTCTTATCTAGTTTTATGGGTATAGTTTGAAAGAGATAAAGCAATTTTGGAAGAATATTCATTTTGATAACTGCAATTCGGCCTAATATAGATAATTGTAATGTACCCCATCTTTCCAAGTCCAATTTTATTTGTTGCACTAGATTTACATAATTATCTTCTTTAATCGAGAAACACCTCACTGTCAACCATATTCCTAAATATTTAATTTTTTTGTGCTCTGTAATCCCAATTCTTCCTCTAATTCTTTTTCCTGTTGTGGCACCATATTTTTAACTATCATTTTTGTTTTTGTTTTATTAATTTTAAGGCCCAATATTTCTCCAAATTTTTCTATCTCCCTTATTAGAATATGCCCTGTGTCTTTTGGGTCTTCAATAAAAAACACCAAGTCGTCTGCAAACGCTTTTAGTTTATATTCTTCCTTTCTAATTTTAGTTCCCTTAATTTCTGAGTTTGCCCTAATTTTCTTCAATAACGACTCTAAAGTCAAAATAAAAAGCAGAGATGACAGAGGGCATCCTTGGCAAACTCTTTTTTTTAATTTGAATAGTCTTGTAATTTATCCGTTTATTATTATATTTGCTTTTTGAGAAGAGTAAACTGTTTCAATCATCTGTTCAATTTTTTCTCCGAATTTCATTTCTCTAATTTGTTTTTTCATATACTTCCAATTTAAATTGTCAAAGTCTTTCTGCGCATCCAGAAAGACAAGAGCCACTTGTCTCTCTGGATGGGCCTCATAGTACTCTAATATATTCATAACTGTTCTTGTATTGTCTCGGATTGGTCTCGATGGGACAAAACCATTTTGATTAGAGTGGATAATTTCATTTAATTTTTTTTTCAGCCTTCCTGCTATGATAGTCATAAATATCTTGTTATCTGCAATCGAAAGAGAAATTGGCCTATAATTTTGAATTTGATTTGCATCGGTACCTTCTTTCATGATCACTGTGATATATGCCTCTCTCCATGAGACAGGAAATTTTGATTCCAATAACATCTCATTCTAAAAGTATCAATTCTAATATTTCCCCCATATTTTTTATAGAATTCTTCTGGCAAACCATTTGGTTCTGGTGTCTTATTGTTTTTTTGTCTTTGAATCACTTCTTTTAACTCTACCAATGTGATCTCTCTATTTAAAATCATCCTCATTCTTCCCCCAATATGGCCTACCTTCCTCTTTTAAATAGTAATTTATTTCTCCAATATCAAATTCTTCTTGATTATATAAGTTCTTAATATATTCTAATGTAATCCTTTTAATTTCTTTCTCATTGTTTTGTAAATTCCCTGTATCATCCTGTAATTGGTGTATTATCCTACTTTCTTTTTCTTTTTTTAGTTTATAGCCAACCACTTCCCCGATTTGTTTGCATTTTCAAATTGATCTTGCCTCACATGTTTGATATTTTTGATGTAATCTGTTTGTTCTGTTACATTTAATTTATGTTTAACTATTGTTAACTCTTCCTTAAGTTGTACATCATGTGGGCTTGACTGAAGTTTTTTTTCTAAATTCTCTACTTCTTTCAATAGTACTTCCTGTTGTTTCCACTTTCTCTTGTTCCTCATTGATGTATATGCTATTGTTATTCCTCTTGTAAATGCTTTTGATATCTGGATATAGTTTATTTTGTAAATTGTTTCAAGGGTCTAGCCTAGGGGTGCTATTCAGCAGGTACTGACAGGTTCTGGAGAACCAGTAGTGGAAATTTTGAGTAGTTAGAAGAACCAGCAAATAC
>JANHFM010007236.1:0-13806 GCA_032468115.1 Grayia smithii
GTTTTGGTTTTTCTTCGTATGTACTGTCCTTTATGTATTTTAATATTTGTATATATTAATAAAGATCTATTTTGTAAAAAAACAAACAAAAAAAAAACCAAAACAAAACACTGCATCTTTGTCCCACAGGGATCTGGATAAAGCAAATAAGCAGATGTGGCATGTAATGCATATATGAATCAACACAAAAGCAGATGTCTAGATGATGACTCTGCAAGTATCTAGAAGATGGGGTGGGTTTTTTTGGTTCTTTGGAGGAATAAAATAAGACCGAATGACAAAATTGCTGCAGTAAATTCAAGGCCATATTTATTTTTGAGATTAATTTGCCCTCCTTGAAAATCAGAACAAAGTTAATTAAGTTCAGAGTTTCTTGACATGATGGCCACAAGAAAAATAATATTGAAAAGAAGAATTTTGAGGGTACCCTTGAAAACAAAGGGTAGTTGTTTTTTAAGGTAATTTCTTAAATCTCAAATGATGGATCTACTGGTTATGAAAGGGATTAGATGTGTACAAAAGAAAAAAATTGCTTGAATCTGCCCAATTCTTAGACACTCAGTCATGGCTGGAGAGGCAAGGTATGCACCATGTTTATTTTCCTGGCGGGTGGGGACTCCAATTACACATGAACCAAGTGCAAATTCACTAAGTTGCTGGAGGAGAAGTGGAGGGAATGGAGACTCAGCTTGACAGACTGAGACTTATAATAGGAAAGATGAAGAGTACCTTCTGAGCAAGGCAGAAGGATATTTTTAAAAATAATAAGAGTTTGCATAGAAAACAGGAGTATTGAAGAAGGAAGTCTGACTGATAGAATGAAGAGAATTAGATAGGGTATCAGTGGATCTGTCAGGCATGCCATCTGGAAGAAGATTCACAGACTTCTCTAGATAGATTTTTATCCAGAATTCCAGAAAAAGGAAGAAAAGATTAGACTGACACCGTGACAAGGAAATAAAACACTAATTACCCCACAGAAGAAAAACATGTCATGATGATGAGTGACTTGCTGCTCACAGGAATGGTCAATGATCTACAGACAAGACATAATGATCAAAGAAAGTATATTGTCCTCCAGGCGTACAGATTCAAGACATGATGTAGAGGCTGAACAATTAATCAAATTTACTATCTACAATCTCTTTCTTCAGTTTTATACTTGAACAAATAATACTGCCTCCATGGAAAAAAAATGTTGAGTCTACAAGAAACTAAGAAGGCAGGCAAAAGAATTCAGAGCAGGTAGTATTTTCATCCATATGTCCAACTGATGGTCATGGTCTGAGGAATGGAGGAGTCTGGAGATGAACTATTGGTCCAAAGGATCTTGTTGAGAAAACCTTGGATTCCTGAACCATGATATTTATTATCTATAAGAAAAACTTCTAGCAAGTGATGGGTTACACATCACAAACAGTAGGAAGAATGCCTTAGAATACAGGTTACTAAAGTGATCTGGAGGGCTTTGGGCTACATCTAAAGGAGATAATCATCTATAACTACAAGAAAGCCAAAGACAATACATCCTACACAAAGAAGGAAGCAGTAAGAAGGAAAGGATTATATATCAGGAGAAACAGCAGCTAATGTTAACAATGGCAATACTAAATATTTCAATTATTTGTTTGTTTTGTTTATTATTGTTTATTACTTTTCATATTTTTGAACCACCCATCTCTCCCAGAGGGGACAGAGTGGATTTAATAGATAATTTAAGAAATAATTAAGACTCAAGCACAATCAGTACGAAAAAGGGAGAAATCAGAGATACCCAGTGAGACCAGGCTGACTGCAGCAAGAATTCTCTGATAAATAAAAATGATAACTTTTTAAAATTGAAAGAGAGCATATAACAAAAGTAGAATTTTGGAAAATAAATTTGAAATGATGAGATCTTATAATGAATGCCAAAAACAACAGCGTTCTTTGTGTACAGGCAGAGCAAAAGAAAAGTCAAATAAACAGTTGCCATACCGATTTGAGAAGATGCAAAATGATGAAGGCACAAGGAGAAAGGCAAATTGATTAACTCTTGCCTTGCATCTGTCTTTTGCAAAATAAAAAGTGGCCCAACCTGACAAATATTACAGATCAAAATAAGTAAAGAATTGGTAAGAGAACATCTAGATGTTTTGAATGATTTCAGATCTCCTGGATTGGATGGAATACTTCTCCAGATGCTAAAGGAACCGGTGATTGTTATCTCAGAGGCTAAACAAAAAAAAAAGTGAATAAGGATCTAGAGACCAAACTGTTTGGCATGAGTATTTGGGAATATTCTAGAGTTGAAGTAGTAGATGGATTAATCTATATGTGTCCATCATTATCTGAGCTGCTTCAAGGTGAACCTTCTGAAACTTCTCGGTTGTCTATGAGGAGAGATGCACATACCATTGAACTGCAATAGCCCAGTACTGAGGTGATGAGAGTATAAATGACTGTGCACAAAAAAGCAGACTGTTACACAATATTACATACATAGGCCCTGATCCCAGTGAACTTCTCCACTAGCACTCCTGGGCTGAGAGTCCTGGTGTCACCCCTGGCTGCTGCCTTGCTCACCCAACTGCTGTGGCGCCTGCTTGACTTTTCTATGCTCCTGATTGGCCCCTTCCCACCCCTCCCCATGCACTCTGATTGTTACTTAACCACTCAATCTAGTGCAGCGGGCAAGAGCATCTTGCTATGTTGCTGATGCAGAAAATGTAGTTGCGCTCTGCCGCTCCAGCTCAGTGGCCATTCACCTCTTTTTGTGGCAATGTATCAATTGTACCTCAGCACACGTAAGTCCATTCTTGATTTGCTAACACTGCTGTATGACTGTATTCATATTTATGATGGCTAAAGTGTCCTGGGGTCAGGAAATAAATTTTTGTGACTTTTTGACAAGCTAAGTCAATGAGGAAGCCAGATTCATTTAACAACCATGTTACTAACTTAAAACTGCAATGATTCACTTAGAACGATGGTAAGAAAGATTGTAAAATGGGATAAAATTCACTTAAACAATGTCTCACTTAACAACAGAAATTTTAGGCTCAATTGTGGTTGTAAGTCGAGGACTACCTGTAGAGCTACCAATGTTTGTTAATTATATTTTATATATTATATTTAAATTATATAATTAAACTTACAATCGATACAAAAGCTATGAGTGGTGCAAAGAGTTGTGAAAAGATATATGCTCGGCATTATAAGACAAAAGAAAAAGACCTGCACATGGATTAGAGAATGAAGAAAAGTATAGATAATTGAAATAATAATAATAATTGAAATGGAAACTGGTTGGTCACATAGCAAGAAAAACTCATGGCAGGTGCACCAAGGCAGTCATAGAAGGCATCGCACTTGATAAAAAGAGACCTAAAACAAGATGGATCCACAACATCAGCAAGTATTATGGGCCCAATTAGCAAAAGAAAGCTAAGGACCATATTGGTTGGAAACATGCAAAAGAGGCCTTCATCCTGCAGTGAATAGACAATGACTAAAATGATGATGATGATTTGTATCTTCTGCTTCCTGCAGAAGAAAACTTTCTTTTCACACATGAAGGTGGTGTTTTCTTCAACTGGCTTCCTGAATTTGAGTGAGAATAGACTATGACACATTTCTAGCAATTAAGCTGCTATAAACATTGATAATATTTGCTACTTATACAATATGCCAATTTACAAAGTTTAGTGAATGAAAACAATAAGATATTAGACAGCAGGTTCATTTTCTTATTTCTCATTTTCCCCCATTTTTATTCTAGCAAGTTACATCAAGATTACTTTTAATGTCTTTTCTTACTTGTAAGTGCAGCTATTTTAGATGCAACCTTCTCAGCAAAACCAATTCTTGTATTCAGTCCTGTGCCAACTGCAGTGCCACCAGCTGCCAGTTCATAGACTCTTGGCATGACTGATTTGATTCTTGTGATACTATATTTAATTTGTTGCACATAAGCGCTGAATTCCTTGAGAAAAATAAAAAGAAATATTGCAAATTTCATGGCATATTTTTCAAGTGACAAATGTTTAAATGACCTACCCATTATTTTATAGTTAGCAAATACATATTGTCTGCGAAGAATTTCCTCACAGGAAATTAGTATTTTTTTCATTGTATAAAACTGTAAAATGATTTGTACCTGGCCAAGGGTGAGAGGAACTGCATCCTGTGTATGAGTACGTCCAATTTTAATAATTTCAGAAAATTCCTTTGACTTGGCATCAAGGGCATCATGGAGCTTCTGTAGCCCTGGTAACAGCACTTCATGAACTTCCAATGCTGCGGCAATATGCATTGCAGTGGGAAATGTATCATTTGAGCTCTATTAACATTCAAAAAACAGCAAATTATTATCTGAACATTTCTTTCATGAGCTTCAGCTAAATTAAGAAATAGGGTTCAGAAAAAGACTAAGCATTTGAGGGTAGTGGAGAGACACAGTGGCAGGATAATGATGCAATAGTAAAGCTATTCTACAAAGCTATGTTGCTGATTTTAATTATTGATCATCTGTTCCTAAGTTCAGTTAAAAACGGGGTCCTTAATAACACATGTTGAACTAGATGTTGAAAAAAATTAGAAAAACCTTCCACCTTTCTAGGTACTGTCATGTATGATGCCATTCAAAACACTAATGCTAAACGCATTGAGTTGTGTTTGAAATTGTAAGCCACCCTGAGTCTCCGGAGAAGAGTAGGATATAAGTGGAAATAAAATAAAATAAAATAAAATAAAATAAAATAAAATAAAATAAAATAAAATAAAATAAAATAAAATAAAATAAAATAATAACTTGGCCAAGCTTACACACAATATGCTGCATTCCAGACAGATACTAAAAGCTATATATCCTAAAGGTGCTTTTTTAGAGGCAACAGGATTTACTTGTTTTTGTTTATAGACATTTCACTTCTCATCCAAGAAGTTTCTTAGATAAAAAGCAAAATGTCTTCAAAGAAAATCCAGTTGCCTCTTGAAAAAGCACCTTTGGGACAACCATGATCTGGATGACTGAGACTCTTCATAGACATAAAAGTTATATATATTGTACCAGGAAGTTAGTTCTCAATCAATGAAATCCCACAGTTAATTGTTTTTATGCAACAATAAACATAATGTATTGAAGAAATGCAGCAAACCATACAATGAAGTTTACACATACACACATTTTGAGACACACTGAATATTTTATGCCCAGCTAAGCAACATATATTTAATAAATACTATGATCGACTTAAAGATATTTGCTAATCCAGGAAAAGGAAAAATAAAAGGAAGAATATATTGACCTGGCTTTTATTAACATGATCATTGGGATGCACTGGGTCCTTGCTTCCCAGTTTACCACCTAGTATCTCAATAGCTCTGTTGCTGATGACTTCATTAACATTCATGTTCGTCTGAGTTCCAGATCCAGTCTGCCACACCACCAAAGGAAAGTGATCATTTAATTTACCTTCAGATACCTATAAAACATACACTTTATTATTAGTGTTCCTATATAATATACATCAAGGAAAAACATATTGTTTTATGTGTTTGAAATAGCAAACACATAGAAGTCAACAAGAAACAGGCCCAACCATCAACAAATAAGTTCAATGTAATAAAAACAAACATATCCTAAGGAAAAAACCGCAGGATTATAGAAGGTCTGGAATTTAAAATTTACATATAGTTCCTCGAGTTACACCATTGCTAAGTGATATGGTCATAAAACGCAACATTACATGACCATATTGCTTAGTAACAGTAATCCGAGCAGTCCCAGTTGTCATTGTAACCATAAGATATGGGGAGTCATTAAGCAGGAAGAAGGGGGAGTCCCAGCAAAGTAATGAAGTGTGTATGTGTACCATGGAGAAAAGGAAGCATGGTTGGGTTGATAGGAGCCATGGGAGGACTCGCAACAACCTCAGGTGGATTGGCAGCAGTCTCAAGAGGACAGTTGGAGACTGTGAAAGTGTTGCTGCAGGTGGGTATGAATGCTACAGAATGCAGGCAGATAGAAGTGCTGCAGAATATGGGATCTAGAACTCCATAGTAGACTCCTTGGGAAAAAAAGCAGTGGGAGTGACTTACTGGGACAACTTGTAACCTCAGGTGGCTTAATCATTGACTTTGCTTGTGGGAAGCCAGCAGGAAAGGTTCCAAATGGTGCATTTACATCACAATTGCAAGTCAGGCAGTTAAACAGTAATTATGTATGAAGGCCACAACTTTGAGGACTAATCAAAACTACATCTTTTCAGTTCCACCATAATTTGGAACAGTTGCTGAATGAATGGTTGTAAGCTAAGGACTATATGTATAAGGAACAGGCATTAGGTACGTTCCATACATTTAGCCTGCAAGAAAGAAATCAACAAGGCACAGGAAGTTCTAGTTTAAAAGAAGTAGATTTAAATTGGACAGTATGAAGAATTTGAAACTCTCTGTCCTCACAGGTGAGATGGATCTCCACTCTCCCAGCCTTTGGAAAATGTTGAAGACCTAGCTCTGAAAACTCACTTGGAACTCACAGAGAAACATGCAACTTTGGGATTGGTTAGCATCTTGAAGGCTCTCCCACACAAAGTTTACTGATCCAACTAAACTTTTAAAAATGCAATCAAATATTTCAGAAGAGAAGATCCTCAATTAGTCTATCAAATCACTACAAACAATTTGCTAAGAAAACACATTACTGACTTCTGCAGCTTTAATCTTTTACCGTTTATTAACTGTAGCATCTTTGAACAGGTTAAGAGAATTAGATACTTTAACACCTAACTAAATGGAAATTACTTTTCAAGTACCTCACTTTATGCAAAAAAATCATCATCTATATATCAAAATTAAATACAATATTTCAGGATGTCATACATACATGTTATATCTTACCTCAGTTGCTGCATTTATAATGGCATTAGCAATCTTAGCTTCAAGACCATAATCCTGGTTTACTTCAGCAGCTGCTCGTTTTAAGATACCAAAAGCTCTAATTACTTGAACCTAAGGTTTTCAAGAAAAATATAAAATTTCACATATAAAATAATACATACAAAACATAGAAAACTATCTTATTGGAAGCTATCTTATTTAGATGCTATTTTCTACATAAAGCCAACACTCTTGTTTTGCTAAAAGTACTTTCTATTTTATTTACAACATGTTTATATGATGACACTATGTAATAGCTAGGTCAACATAAATTATCAATAAATAATGTGTTTCCCCGAAAATAAGACCCTGTCTTATATATTTACCCCAAAATAAGTGCTTGGCCTTATTTTTGGGGAGGTCTTATTATTTTGCGGTGCATGGAGGAAACCAGAGGAAATGGCAGGAACTGGCTGCGCATGCATTTAAATTTATTTATTTATTTATTTATTTAATCATATTTATATGCCGCCCATCTCCCAGAGGACTCTGGGCGGCTCACAATAAATATTTTCGGGGAGGGCTTATTTTCAGGGGGAGGTATATTTTAGTGCATGCGCTCAAAAGTCTGATTGGGCTTATTATCAGGGGATGTCTTATTTTAGGGGAAACAGGGTATTGCTATTATAAGATAATTTTTTCATGCAAATCAAAATAATTAGTGACAACCTGGCAGAAAGGGTAAACTGAAGAGTAGTCAACAACAATGGTGGAATAAAGAATTAGCGAGTAACTCAGTTCTAATTCCTTTCTGTATAAGAAGAACATTTCAAATCACCCACAAATGATCCAGACAGTGGAAACAATAGTATAGTGATTTTGCTGAAACCACTATTGATGTCTTTAAAAAAAACTAAGTTTGCCTGTTTCCTTTTCTAATCATTTTTGGAAATTGCTTATTAACTACTTTTCAGCTATTAGGAATAAAATCGATTGTGGAGCATTCTAAAATACAAAAATAACAAATATATCTTACAAGCTAGCATTGGTCTGTATATGTATTAACTAATTCAAATTTAAGGATGAGGAACAGCAACAGTACACTGGCCTACTTTCTCACTTGCTTGTTTATTAGAAGCAGACATAATCAGAAAACCTACTTTTTTAACTCTTAACTCGGAGTAAACATATATCTATACTAGTTCTAAATTTTATTCAGAGAATAAATTCAGGTTTAACTTACTGGCATCCGTTCTGTTGCACCACCAATCTTAAAATTCATTGTAGATCTCACAGTCTGTGCACCATAATACTTGTCATTTGGAACCTGGAGTTCACCAAAAGTATCATATTCAATTCTAAACGATGACTGATTAGCCTAAAAAGAAAAAAGAAAAATCCAATGAATGAAGAAGCCTATAAATTCAAAAAAGAACACTAAAGATACAAATAAATACTCTTGTTTTTAAACTGACATGTATAAAAATGTGTGTCCCAATTAAAAGAATTCAAATACTGTGAATCAATAAGGAGAAACAGAATGAAAAATAAGGTTGTCATCAAGCACATCCAAATGAAAGAAGCCAACCACTTTCCACAATATGGTATTGACTGTATCATGTAAAAAATGGTCTTTAAAAGGACTTGTCAGTTTGGCTTTATATCTCTGGGAGGAAAGAAATGAGAAAGGTGAAACTTTGTGCATAACTTAGCAACACAAGGGGGTTGAAACATGCTCTTTCTAATGGGAATGATTTAACAGTTTTCAAAAGGTCTTTTTTTGTAAAAGCGGGCTGAAAATGCCCAATTTTCGGCGTTTTTACAAAAACGTCAAATTTACACTCAATTTGTAAACTATTGGAAAGCAGTAGGAGAATGAAATTTTATATTCAAAAATCTTGTGTTGTTGTTATGCACAAAGTTTCACATCTATCATTTCTTTCCTTCCAGAGATATAAAAAGCCAAACTTTAACCTTTTTTTCAAGCTACAATATTTTCAGCCAACTTTGCTCCAAATTAACTAGATGGAGTTGGCTCATGAGAATGCTTTTATTATTTTGTTTGATAGAGCACAAAAAGTTGTACAAGATGGCCATTTTGTTTCTATCAACAAAATATTGCCCGAGCTATTATGTCTCAAAGTTGCTGAAACCTCAGAGTCATACTCTGTATGTAGAATATATAAATGTAGAAGCTTGCAGTATGGGATCACAAAAATGACTATATCTCCGCAAGTACACGTAACACTTTATCAATGCTCATTGGGGACATGTGTGCATGTTCACACAACATTTCATCAAAATCCATGATGGTTGAGCAGGGCACTTTTCTGAAATCAGACCACTTGACATGGAGTGATGCATTTGTCAGAGTAGCAATGAAGGTATTGGAGATGCTATACCTCCAATAGGTGAACACATACCGGCAACACTCTATGGAAACAAAAATTGGCTTTGAAAGTTGGACTTTGAAGAAGCAATGATAGAAAGAGTACTAATATTTTTGACATGAAATAACATTACTGAGAATACAAAGGATAGCCAAGGGGTGGGGTGGGGGAGAATTATCAAAGGGGGATGTTCTTCGGGCTTTCTGAACTTAATTGTTTATTTGCAGATGTTCCATTACACTAAGGGAAGTATAACCCAGAAAGACAGTGCCAGAACCCCCAAAACAGTGCAGAAAATAAAACTAGCTTTTCTCTCTTCAGAAAAGAAGGGACCCCAAGGCAGACCTGACCAAGCAATCAGATCTAATTCAAAATCTGGGCATGTTGCCAAGTGACATTAACACCTCTCCCTAAGAATAACAAAGTAGATAGGAAGACCAGGCAGACTGCTAAAAGCTCTCACTGGAAATAACAAAGCGGATCCTGAAAATACTTAAAACCTAAAAAGCTAAATATAATTCACCAAGAATTCCTCTTTTCCTCTTCCCTGACAGGATTAAATCCCAGGATAGGATAGATAAAGGTGCAGAGATAGGATTAATCCATTAAAGCAGGAAGGTTGACTCAAAACAATTAATGAAAGGCACACACAAAAATCCCATCAAACTACACAAACTTGAAAGAGAAAAGAAATATAAAAACCCATAGACTTTCATTTCAATGTACTTGCAAGCCAGGAAAGCTCAAGCTGTGTCACTACTTTTCCTGCCTTCCTGAATTAAAGAATCCTGATTTCTGGCAGCTTGCTTCTATATCAATTCCTTCTCAGCGTGGGTGACTGCTTCCCAGTTGGGGAAAGAATCTGGGAAATTTCTTCCAACAACCCAAACTAGTTAACAACACCAAGAGTTCTGATGATGTTACTTAGTTTGGGTAATGAAATATCTCCATGAAAACAACCAAACTCAGAGAGCATCAGGACCCAGCATTTTAACCCTAAGCTACAACTATTTTCCTTTACTGCTTATCAAAAAAAGCAATTCAAAGTTTTCATTTGAGACACAAATCACCAGGCTCAAATTATCCCACTCTGTATACATTATGTGAATACCTAGTATTTGAAGAAGTCCATAATGCTGGGGGGAAAAGGGAAGAAGACAACTAACATCAAGGTAAATAGGCTCATTTACAGCAATGACCATTAGAAGATGTGAAGGACCAGGTTGGAGACATTATTCTGAAGAAAATATATCTATATGATTGCTAAGAATCAGCATTAACTTGACAGCATGTAATTAATTAATCAATAGCAAGAATCCCCACAGCTATGCTCTACAGCAGAGTTCCCCAAACTTTTCGGGTTGGTGGCCTGGAGGGAGGAAAGAGGGGTTGATTTTGTGAGAGGGGCAAGCACATGTGCGCATGCATGGGCCTGCACGAACACCTGCAATGTTCATAGCAATGCTTGCTCAAGTGGGGCTACAAGCACCTGCAAGACTTGCACAAGTGGAGCCACAAGTGCCTTTGGCGATGCGAGCACAAGTCGGGCCGCGAGCACCTGCCATGAGGCTTGCATGAGGGGCTGCAAGTGTACAAGACACTTCAGCAAAGGCATGCTAACCAACTGGCAACTAATGCGGCCCACTGGTGATTAGCCTGCTGCCCAGTAGGGGTCCATGGCCCACAGGTTGACGACCCCTACTCTATAGAGTGTTCAGTGTTTCCAGATGAAAGAAGAGCTGCAACAAATTGTAGTTTTTTACTCTGCATACTATGTTTTAACCACTCCAGATAGAATAAAAAGACAAATTCAAAGACAAATTTCAGACCACTCCTGACATTAAGGAGAATTGTCAAAAATCAATATTCATTCATTCATTCATTCCGCTTCCATGGCTGCCCATCTCAGTCAATGACTTTGGATGGTTTAGAGTTCATTAAATATATTACAGTCAATTAAAAAAAAGAAATAAAAACAATAATTAGTAAAAACATTAAAAACTTCCAATTCAAGACACACAAGAGCAAGAAATTTTGCCTGTTAGTATTACAGTCAAACAAATGGGACCCTTGGGACATTCAGCAAGTACCCATGCAGGGGAATATAATGAAATTTTAACACCTTGCAAAAGTGTTGTGGTCATTCTAATCTCTGAAGGGAGGATATTCCATATAGTAGGGACTACTGCAAAAGAAGTTTGCTTTCTGATCCTTACCAGCTTACATTCTTTGGCTGATGGGACCTGCAACATGCTATTCTTCTTGACTGGGATGGATAAGTAGAGATTTTTGCAAAAAAGGAGATCCCTCAGGTATAGAGAAGACATAACAAAAATATATGTTTTCAAAGTCATGGATAAGTCAGGATTCTGGACAATCACCAGACTGCTAATTGTATGGTACTGCTAATTAATATTGGCCAGGCCAACAGAATTTCAGCTGACAAGCAAGACAATTGGTAAGTGAGTCATGCCTGATTTTCTGGCTTTTAGCATGGATAAGTGAATCTCTGCAATTATTAAATAAATCATGCAGTCATTGTGAATCTGGCTTCCCCCACTGAGTTTGCTTATTAGCAGTTGGATGGGAAGTTCATAAATGGTGATCCTAGAATGCTGCAATAGTCAAAAATACATGTCCGTTGCCAAGCACCCAAATTTTGATCATGTAACTTATGGGAATGCTGTCAGGATTATAACTGCAAGGACCGTTAGTTGTGCAACATTTTTTCAGTGCAGTTGTAATTTTGAATGGTCCCTAAACAAATGGTTGTTTGAGGACTCTCGTGGTACCTCGGTACTTCAACTGCTTCAAAACTCGTTGAATTTGGTAGTTGACATATTTTGATGAGGAAATGCTGTCCTGGTACTCATCATTTGTTTAGTAGTAAACATACTGTGATAGGAAAAGGGAGACGGCTGCGGAGAATGGACAAGAAGTCGGCCATGCTGGAAAGTCGCTGACATAGGAAGAGACATACAGAAGTCCTACCTGAAATAAAGGGTCATGTGGTAAGTCATGTGATTTGTTGGTACTCATCATTTTTTAGTATTCATCATGCTTCCTGGAACTAATTAAAGACGAGTACCAAGGTACCACTGTAATTGCATCTCAAGTTAACCCTAAAGAAAATTCCAGAATCTTGATAAGAACAACTTTAAAATAATTCAAGGTTATAAAATAGTGTACAAAACTTTCCAAATGCATATGCTTTCTTGATTACTTATTTCCAAATCACAGGTCAGAGTTTAAGCATTTTTTCTCAACCAGTTATACATTTACTTTTAAATAATCAACTGGCCACCATACAGGATTGCACCATATCATTAAAGAAGGACAAAAGGTTAAGAATAAACACAGTTCCTTTTTTAATTGTTTTGTAAAACAACTAATTATAAATTACTTTGTTTTGCTATTATTGTTTTATAATTATATAATGATGTAATTAATTAAACACATATAAATCAAGTATATTATTTATGAGTCAGATAATACACAGCAATACACAAGTGTATTACAAAACCAAACATGATTTTGTTTTGCTCAGTAATAATATGCAGATTAATTTTAGGGGTAAAAGTAATAGAATATAGGAAGTAATTTAGGCAAAATAAATATTACCTAGTTTTAAGACACTTGTTTTTGTTGCTTTGTTATTAAAAACAGCATTAAAAACTATATCCTCCTCTGTGACTTGCATGTTAGCAAGAATGAAGATTAAAGTGCATCTTTGTTTGGGATGATTATGCCATTCAGACTTTGAATATCCAATTCTGCATGAAAAAAGGGCAAACAAATTCATTTGCCTTCTTAAAATCTAATTTGACAAGAGTCTATGTGTCAACTTGCAAAGCTTTCAAATTGCCATAAGCAGGAGGGGGGTATGACTATAATTAGAAATTATCAGATTCTAATTACTGCACTTCTTATTGCTTCATAGAAGAAAACCAAACCAATTTCTATCTAGAGGACCAACTAGAAAATACACACAAATAACATATTCAAAGGAATAAAATTAACAAGAGAAGAAGAAAATAACAAGCTGCCCTTCCTGTATATTCCCATCAGCAGAGGCAGTGATGGCAAATTAGAAATACACATCTATTGTAAAACTATTCACACTAAGTGCTCACACTAAGTAACAATCCAACTTCCCACAAGAGAAGCTACATAAGAACACTATTTAGATGAGCACAAAGACACTGCAACAAGCAGCTCTACAGCAGCGGTTCTCAACCTGTGGGTCGCGACCCCTTTGGAGGTCGAACAACCCTTTCACAGGGGTTGCCTGCCCTAAGAGAACCACTACTCTAGAGGCAGCCTCCGCGGGTAAGCCAGGTATTGGGTTGCCCAGAAGTGCCTCCAGCTCTGCCTGCTGCTCGCCTGCGTCTGCCTGAACAGAAGAAATCTTGCCAAGGCTGCGCAGGTTCCTCTTCTTCTTCTTTCTCCTGGCAGGGTTAATGGAGGCGCTTCCCTCCTGGGACAAGAAAGCAAACCCTTTGTGGGATTCCAACTTCTGCTCACAGCTTTTCTTCTGATGAGTCGTTTTCTGTCC
>JANHFM010007237.1:19784-34569 GCA_032468115.1 Grayia smithii
ATGTATTGTGAGCCGCCCAGAGTCCCTAGGGAGATGGGCGGCATATAAATACAATAAATAAATAAATAAATAAATATACATGTGTCTCTTCTGTGCATGCACAGAGCCTTCTGCACATGCACAGAGGGTAAAAAATGGGACGTAATGACATCCGGCGGGTGGGCAGAACCTATCCGGCACCACTACTGGTTTGCGCGAGCCAGATAGGTCTGGTTGGATTTCACTGCTGATTGTGGGGGCACCAAGGAACAGACAAAATTTAGATAGTGGGACTGTCTTCCTTGGGCTGAAAGGGGTTGGCTAACCAAAGATCACCTAGCTGGCTTCATGCGTAAAGTGGGACTAGAACTCATGGTCTACAAAAGGAATTTTATTTGATAATTTAAGTGCCTAAAAGAGAGATACAAAACTTTGTCCTCTTTAATGCCACAATTCCTAAGTCTAGGGATGTATCTGTCACTTAAAGAATGGAACAAAGCCAAATCTCAAAATTGGTAGGTCTGTATCTTCTCTGCAATAGATTAGGAGAGATTATTATCAATGGGTTAATCTCCAGGCTGGGCCATACCAATCACTAAGATGTCAATCATGTCAAAATTCCTCTTCTAAGTGTTTCTTCTTCTTCCAAGTGGTGCTTATTGCAGTTTCATCATGATACCTTCTAAAAATAATGGTAAACTGTTCTTTGAGTTCCAATGACTTCATGAACACATCTTGATGATTTCATAGACACATTGATGTCAATTTTTCTTGGCAACAATATGGAAGTGCTTTACATTATTTTACAACTTGCTAGTCCATCCTATAGCTGTGGATCTCTTGTGTGGTTGCCCATACAAATAGTAACCATATCTGGCCTCATTTAATATTTTAGGATAAGTCAATATTTGATAGATACTCCCATCTAGCTTGGCTAAAAACTTTCATTGAAAAAAGAAGAAGAAAAAAAACAATAGCAAGTGAAACTATGCAGATACCAAACCATGCAAAATGGGAAATTTTAAAGGGTATTATGACACAATCCATCTTAAAGAGCTACAATCTATGACAGTTTAGGCAACAGGTTTTTTCCCCCAGCACCTAATTAACAAGTGGTAAAGAGAAGCCAGGGCACTATGGTTCAGCAGTTAAATGCTCAAATGAGTCCATCAGCTAGAAAGCTGATAGCTTTGGTTCGAGACCAGAGCACTGTGCAACAGGGTGAGCTCCCATTCCTTGCTCTTGCTCCTGCCCACCTAGCCATTCAAAAGCATGTAAATGCAAGTAGATTAATAGGTACCACTTCAGTGGGAAGGTAACAGTATTCCGTATGCCTTTGGAGTATAGCCATGTTGGCCACATGAAATGGAAATGTTTTTGGACAACGCTGGCTCCATTGGCTGAGAAACAGAGATGAGCACTGCCCCCTAGAGTCAGAAATGACTGGACAGGGAAAACCTTTATCTTTAAATATAAACCAGTTTTAAAGAGATCTATTTTCTGAGGAATGTTGAACTCAAAACTCTTGGAGTTTCCTCCCACCCTAGGGCAATCACATGGCCAAATATTCCCCCCAATTGTTTTGTTATAGGTAAAGGTAAAGGTTCCCCTTGCACATATGTTCCTGACTCTAGTGGGTGGTGCTCATCTCCGTTTCAAAGCCAAAGAGCCAGCGCTGTTGGAAGACGTCTCCGTGGTCATGTGGCCGGCATGACTAAATGCCAAAGGTGCACGGAACACTGTAACCTTCCCACCAAAGGTGGCCCCTATTTTTCTACTTGCATTTTTTACGTGCTTTTGAACTGCTAGGTTGGCAGAAGCTGGGACAAGTAACAGGAGCTCACCCTGTTAATTGGGACTAGGGATTCGAACCGCTGAACTGCCGACCTTTCAATCGACAAGCTCAGCATCTTAGCCACTCAGCCATTGCATCCCTCGTTTTGTTTTAATGCCCCCCTAATATTTTTAATCTTTAATGAGATGGTACTAAAGTCATCTATTGCTCCTAACAAAGCTTAACACAGTTTGAAAACATGGCAGGCACAGGTAGTTTTGAATAAGTTTTCACTGGAGGAAAAGGAGCATCCCTCTTCAGTGCTTACAAATATTCAAAAAGAAAACAACAACAACAATAACAACAACAACAGCAACCCAGGGATCAGCTTGGCTGCCCGGTCTATAGGCAGAAAAATGGGCATCTGTGCATACAAAGTCACGAAACCTGCCCATCCCTGCTTTATCATTCATGTTTTGAATGCAGCATGTTTGTTCTACACAGCATCGTTTTCTACATCTTCATTTCACTTGCTGGCATGAGAGAAGTTGCATCCACACTAGAATGTGCAGTGCAATCTAGATGATTATACTATTAAGTTCCTCTTAGCATTCAGAAATGCTATAAAAATGGAAGGACTAGTTTAAAAGCTGGAAAAATAAATATTCCCCACAGCGCACAAATGTGTGTGCCATGTCTCCCTATGTTATTTTATGTCTGCTCAAAATGGATGGCATAAACTGCGGTAGCTGCAAGGGCAAACATGATTAGTTAATCAATAATAACAGCAGAGAAGCTCACAGTAACCAAATATACAAAGCAATTTTGTATTTCATAATAGTCGCACAGCCATATACAAGTGATGAGCACTACAGAAATTGCGATGATGAATGTACTTGTATGAAAGTGTTCTTTGCCACTTTCCAGAATGGCAGTGCAGAGGACGAAGTAGCTAAATCATCTGTAGATGGAGCAACTGAGCCAGGATGATGAACAATGTAGCCCACAGCCTTCACAAAGAAAATACAGAGGATTCAGCATTAACTGAGTTCAGTTATAAGAGCCGATTCCCAATTAACAGCGAAGTTTTTGCACCAAACAGTTGAAATTTCAGAAAAGCTTCAAAGTACACCCAGTGCCACAATGGAAACTTCAGATAACTCAAAGAGAGCCTTTAGCTCAGTTTGGTGTCTTCTGGAGGTTTTAGAGATTACAACTTCTGGAATTCCCAGTGGCCAAAACAGAGTGAAGGGGGACTGTAATTGCAAGAAAACTGGAAATCACCAGGATGAGAAATGCCAGCTTTAAATGCTCCCTTCAATGGAAGTGATTGGAGAAAGCCATTCACAAAGTGATTCCATAAGAATCAATGCACAGCTTTGCATACCTAAGGTTTATTATGTTCTCTGAGATGAATCCCCCAGTATATAATATATTTGTGTAAGAACAACTGCAATTAACATGGAAAAAGAAGTGGAAATCACCAGCCATTCATCTAGAGACAACTGAAGACTCCAAAAACTATCCAGTGGACATTTTCTAACATTGATTGATTGATTGAGCGTATGGCATACAAGGCCAGGGAGACTACAATGTTACAATGTCCTGGCAGCTGACAGTCATTAGTTCGTCTGTTGTATATTTTAACAAATGAATATAATTCTAATAATTGTGCCTCTACTGAATTTGACTTATAATGAATGAACTATTGGGACATTTCACCCAATATTGTTCATTCAGAATGGCAGTGACCCTGCAAGCCAGTAAGCTAACATTTATTACCAAATATTCTTTTAACTGGAAATGCCAAATATTGAATTTTGAAAAAGGTATGCAGAAGGAATGTGCTCTGCCAATTGACTCTGATTACCCAGGATTGGTCAAATCCAGGCTAAATCTTCTTTCATCATTTTGTTAATCTGAGCCTGAGCTGCTTCCCATGGCAGGATAAACATACAATAATCTCAACAAACATAAACTAATTTCCTGAAATAGATGGAGAGGATACAGAGGATAGTATTGATACACATCTGATTAAAACTGGCCATTAATTTCAACTCTCTTCCCCCAATCCTTCTTTCTGTATGCTAAAAAATTCATTCAGGGAAACACAGTGAAGAAGAAGATAGTACTGTATATAATGAAAAGACCTGGATAAAAAGTTTGGCATAAACAATGTTCTTAGATGTTTCATCCCATTATAAACATTCTTGTCTCTGAACTGTGTATTTTCTGAATAAATCTGTTTATTACTATTACTATTATTA
This sequence comes from Grayia smithii, assembly GCA_032468115.1. Taxonomy (NCBI): domain Eukaryota; kingdom Metazoa; phylum Chordata; class Lepidosauria; order Squamata; family Grayiidae; genus Grayia; species Grayia smithii. Next base: position 23,805 of record JANHFM010007237.1, read on the forward strand.
TTTGTGGAATGAAAAAAATGGCATATTGCATTAAATTAAAAATAGAACTGCAAACAGTCCCAGTTTGATCTCTGTGGCATCTCTAACATAGTAACAAGAGTAATTCCAGCAATTAGATGTTAATTGATGTCTGAGTGGATCTATTTCTAGAAACAGCATGACCGTGGAAGGCATAACTAACATCATTAAACATCATCATGGCCCCTCCAGGCTTAACAGGAGTTGAGCTGGAGAGAAGGCGAGTTACTCACAGAGATGCTGCATCCAGGATAAAGCAATCAGGAAGAAGATGGTGTGGGAAACTTGTCCCAGAGAGACTCGTACAACCGAGGTCTTTCCTATGAGGAGTTAGACCACACTGGGCTGTTTAAAAAGTTCTGTTAAAAATACAGAGACAGTCTCTCTCTTCCCAGCTTCTCTAAGCTTCTCTAATTATGCATGTCCTTAATCAGTTTCATAAACCTTTTGGCTATGATTTAATTATTCTTGCTATGTGCCTGGTTTAGTTATTGTGTTTGGCAAGAATAAGGAGGATGGGGAAGAAGGAAGACCATATACCATGCCAAAGAGCTAAGCTTTTTCTGAAATATCAGGTGAGTATACTGCACTGAAAAAGACCTCAGGAGATGCTACCCATGATTCCTTTGCACCAAGCTATCGAGCTTTATTTACAGAAATAACTGTTGCCATAAAAGCCATTTCTGGCTCTTTGGTAAGAAGGATATTTTTCACTGAAAGGGCCAAACAAAATCCAAAATATGAAGAAGAGAAACATCAAGAGAAGCATTCCAGTTACCAGTAGACTTTGGATTTCTTTCTCCCCCCCACCCTCACCCCCCAAATGGAATCCAAGCAAGGCCTTGGGCTAATGCAAATGTGATGAGACCTGCTTTATTACAAACTCAATTTTGTTTGGGGGCTTAACTCACCTCCTTTTCCTTTAGCCAGCTGGGGATTGAAAGCTCTGCTTCTGTTTTGATTACTTACAATAGATTGTTCTGCCTAAACTTAACATACAATAGTTAATCTTAGCTATGGACCAACAACCTAACACTTGAATTTTTTTTCCAGGCAAGCTATTGTTATCATAACTGGGATTGTTTTAACAATAAAAATGCAGAATAGCATTTTTATTTCATTACCTTGTTGCATTCCACTGAAATGACAAGCTAAAGGGCATCTTCAATGGGAGAGAGCACATTTCTCTCTTCATTGATGGAAAGAAAGAAAGAAAGAAAGAGAAAGAAAGAAAGAAAGAACGAGAAAGAAAGAAAGAAAGAAAGAAAAAGAAAGAAAGAAAGGAGAAAGGAGAAAGGGAGAATTATGAGAAACTCACAACCAATTGTGGCTTATCATAACATTCAAATCAGTTCACCAAGAAACCTCATGTTCTGCAGAAATACAAAATATCCTTTAAAAAAACTTCCAAAAGGGGTCAGCTTGCCCTCTAACCCAGAGGTCTTCAATCTTGGCAGCTTTAAGACTTGTGAACTTCAACTCCCAGAATTCTCCAGCCAGCTCTGCTTTTGCTATGCTGGCTGAAGAATTCTGGAAGTTGAAGTTTACAAGTCTTAAAGCTGCCAAGTTTGAAGACCTCTGCTTTAGCCTGAGAAGAAAGAAAAATCTCATCACAACTCAGATCAGTAGGCCAATCTGACTTAACATCAGCAGCAGTGGGGGCTCTCCTGCTCTCAATGGTATTACTGGATAGCATCCATTCAGTTTCTAATTATAATCTATCGGAAAAATTTCACCTGCTCTATTTACTTCCCTTTTCTGTCTCCTCGATGAATTAGTCCATTTTTTGCCATTGTATTTTTAGATTAGATGAGAATCTATTATTCTTGTTGGGTTGGTTCCTAGCTAGTTTTCCAATAGATGCTCCCTTTAGTAGGTAGTACTAGTAGAGAGTTAGGATGCTTCCTTTAGCAGCTCTCTGTACAGTTCAGAAATGTTTTGGGCCTCTCATGAGCCCACTGCGATTAATTAAAATGGGCATTTGTGTATACCTCTTTCTGCTTTAAGGGATCTATGCATTAAAGTTAAAACTTTTAAAGCAGCTGCTATGTCAGGCAGGCACAGAAGCTAGGGAAATGATGGGCTCTGTTAATGAATGATAGAGACTACACTTGGTCTTGAGCATTTTTGCTGAATTTTTTCTAAGCGTCCTGCATTTAAGTTGATGTAGGTTTGGAGTTTCAGATATTTCAAATATTTTGCACGCTTTTGCACAGAAATGTGAGTTAAGGAGAGCAAGGGTTTTTTAGAGAAGGAACACACAGCTTTTTTAAAGTTTCAGGAGCGTGTTGCCATATTTTGGCTGAACTGATTGATTGACTTGGGGGACATGGAGGCTTTTGATGGGTGGGGATGTTAAAGCCTCTGTCTGAAGCCTTTTTCTTTCACTACGAAATGGTTCCAGAAACAGGGTTTCTGGTGGAGTAGTTCACTTGCCAATGGATTATATAGAGGTCCTTATTTTTTTCCCCCAACCTGCAGGGTGATCTCCATATTGTGGACTCTCTAGAGATGCCGACCTTTGATCCTCAGTATTTGACAGACTTGGCTCGCTACAGGCATTGGGGAAGATCAGTGTTGTTCGTGGATGTGTGAGTTGATTTTGGTTGGGAGATAAACAGGATTGGGTGTACGCGCGCACTTACACACATGCCACACATACCTTGTTTTGTCTAGGACTGCTGGTCTCTTCAGCTATGGATTTTTTTTCCTGTAAATCTGTTTTCAAGCTACATCTCGGGGCAGCCATAGGTTAGCTAGTGGGAGTCTGAGTGAGAAGATTATTGTTGTCCTGCAAGCTCCCAAATGGAAGTTTGTCTGCTGCTATTCATCTTCCCATGAATTGACAATCACAGGGGCAACTTTAATACATTGAGCTGTAAGGATGACAGTACAGGTACCCTATTTTCCCCAAAATAAGACATCCCCTGATAATAAGCCCAATCAGGCTTTAGAGTGCATGGCAATAAGGCCAAGCGCTTCTTTCAGGGTTCAAAAAAATTTAAGACAGGGTCTTATTTTCGGGGAAACACGGTACTCCTTGGATTACAATCACTCCTTCAGCAACTGTTCAAAGTTACAATGGAATTGAATGAGGATGATTCATACTTGGTCCTCAAAATTGCACCTGTCACAATGTCCCCACAGTCTCATGGTTGCAAATTTGGGAGCCTGGTAACCACTTAATGACAACCTGTGATCATGTGATCACCATTTCTGACCCCTTCCCTGCTGACTTCTCACAAGTGAAGTCAATGGGGAAGCTGGCAAATGGTTGCAACTTGTTCCTGCAAGTCACTCCTGCTCCTGCCTTTCTGCCCATCCACCTGCATTTTGGCACATGTGGAACTTGCCCACTCACACTACATAATGCCCACCTGCAACAATTACCTGTGCTTATAGCGCCACCTTGTGGTACCCACTCATGCTGTGCAGTGCCCACCTGATGTGGCTGTTCTCACCTACCAACCAGCTGCTGGGATTGTTTTCACTAAGTGATGCAGTCATGTGACATCATGCTCTACAACTGTATTTTTTAATGACGATCCCAATTGCTGTCGTAACCCAAGGACTACAAAACCCAAAACGCCTGTTTCTGAAACCGAGTCTTTAAAATTATATTAGAAAGTGTTATAATTGGGTTTTTCTGGCAAATGAATTTATTTTTTTCAGTTTGTAGATTGCTAGCATCCATGTTATATTAAGTACAACATTCTCATGGCTGCTATTAAATTATTTCTTGATTGTGGCAAAGCAGGGAATAGATCTGATTTGGGATACCCACTTTCCGAGCACATTAAATATGATATTTTAAGCTCATGACATCATTCTGCCCCATATGGCTTTTTGCTTCAGTCATGTTCCTTATGACTTAATCCAAGTTTTGAAAAACCCTTAATTATAAACTCCCCAGAGTTGCATTGTAAAGGCTTCTGATTTTACAAAGACCTCTTTAGAGTGCTAGAAGTCCTGCATCTTTTGACTGGAACAGAAGTCTTTTGCACCTGCTGTATAATTAATGCAAGGGCCTGATATTTCTTTTTGTACCTTGAAACAAATATCGCCCTTTTTTCTAATAACAGTATTTGAGTTACTGAGCGCCAACCTCGTTCTGAAGTTCCAAAATTGGGATACCCTTGAAGGCAATAAATGGAATGTCAGGAAGCAGACTTCTTAGCGCTTATGATGGGAGGAGAGCAGGAGAGCCACTGGGAACTTTTCTCTAATGGTTGGCTGCAGTTGCTAGTCTTGTTCTGGAATACTGATATTTTGCTGAGGCTTCTAAGTCATTCTTAAGGAAGCCTGAATTTCTTTACTAAAGAAATGTGCCATTCATTTTTGACCCATTGCTCAAAAGATGGGAGAGACTTGAGGCAGCAGTCAGAAAGGGTTCTACTCAGCAAATGGAGGGCACTGGCTAGAAGTTTGCATTCAGGAGATCCTAGATCTAAATTTGTATAACATACCTGATTTCGCCTTTTTGGCTTTCAGAGATGAAATACCTGAAAACATTCAGTCTGCAACAAGCGATCTTAAAACTTTCACAGTGATACCAGCAATAGGTGAGTTGAGATTGGATGGGTAGAATTCTTCAATAGATGAGTTCTTGCCTTTCAAACTATATAACCAGTCATAGGCTTCTGTCTTTCCCTTCTCAATCTCTAACTAGCATTGTAATTCCTATGATGCTGAAAACGCTTTTGTCCTTTTCTGCTTTTGGGGATGATCTGCTGCTGCTTTTATTGTTTAGGGCTGTGTTATCTGTTTCCTCTCTATAGTTTTAGCAAAAAATAAAAGGAATTGATAATATATATCCCATCTTACATAAAGCCTTATATTTTAAAAAAAGAATGACAGGGCAGCTGGCCTCGCCTGGGAAAAAGGCCCGATTCTTCATTTTTGCAAACTGTTGGTATTTACACCTACAGCCTGAAAACATTAACTGCAAATCTTGGAGATGCTGCTAGAAAGAATGTCTTTCTGTATATGACTGACACCCTAATATTTGGTAAGAGAGCACCAAGGATTTGTTAAGAATTTTTTTCCAATAAAAGGCCATAAGAAATTTGCAGCACCTCCTTCCACCACTCCAAATTTTTTACCTCACCTAGGAAGTGCTACCCTGTTTTCCTCAAAATAAGACATCCCCTGATAATAAGCCCAATCGGGCTTTTAGAACGCATGGCAATAAGGCCAAGCACTTATTTCAGGGTTCAAAAAAATGTAAGACAGGGTCTTATTTTCGGGGAAACGCGGGTATTATCTGTATTATATTTTATCCAGGATAGGTTATGTCTGCAGCTAATGTCACTTTGTGTCCTCACTTTCTTTTAGTCCTTTTTTGTTGTTTTAAGCCAGCAACAAGAGGGCAAGTAACATCTTAACAAGATGCTTGAACCTTGAACCAATATCCTAAAAGCACTTCTCGCAGTCAGGCTGCTCAGTACACAGGAAGAATGACTTAAAACATTCTTGCTGCCTGTCTTTGTAGTGTGCTAAGAACAGGCATATGTAACCATTATTTTGCTTGAGGTCTGCACTGAAGCCAGTTCTCTCCCTCTCCCTCTCTCTCTCCCCTCCCTCCCTCATTTAGAAACCACTCATTTCCCTCAATTCTGGGTGTGTAGAAGACATAAAATATAAAAGCTTTATATAACTATTTTAATAGAAACAGTTAAAAACTATTCTGTAACTGGCATCTTCCAGTGCCAACGTTTCCAAAGATTTCTGGTCCACAAACCCTTGGGGGACTCTGGGGCTGAGGACTGCTTCTTTCCTGTTTTCATCTGTGGAGTAAAATAACTCTTTTCACCCCTAGGTCTTAATGTGCACAGCATGCTGAAGCATGAAACCCTGGTGCTCACCTTGGACACCATCTCCTTCTTGGAAAAGAAACTGCTATGGCATGACTCGCGATACAGTCCGCTGTATCCCTTCGGGTTGCCCTACAGTGATTTCCCCTAGCTCATTTGTCAAAGACTGACCATTTTGTGGGTGTGCCTGTGTATATTTTTTAATATGTACATTAAAACTAAACTTTCTGCCTGAGTCATCATTTGTCCTTGAATATGGGCAGCCTTGAAATAAAAATTCTAGTTTAAAAATGATGCAGTATCACTCTGGGAATTAATTTAGATGAAGGAAACACTATTTATATAATGTTATTTCAGAGAAATGGTGGAAAGATTTTGCTGAATCAGACCAAGGTTATTGAGAGGGTTTTTCTTTAAAAAAAAAAATCTGTAATCTTGTTTTCAGAAATAACTAGTATACACCTTTGGAAGCCCCTGAGTAGAAATTGGAAGAGTAAACGTGGGTTTTCACAGAACTAAGGTTTTACGGTTTTTGACTATGGGGAAAACAAAGTGTTAGTTTTCCTGCAGTGAAAAATAGACTTTGAAGGGAGATGCTAGGAATCCTCATTGTTATGTTCTTCTGTGGAAAATAGTTTTTTCCCCTCCACTGTACCTTAAGGTCTGCAGTGCATAAATCATGATAAAGAAGCATTGTAGTAACTACCCAGCATATTTCACATCTAATTTAGAAAATTTCTTAATCCATAGAAGGAGTTTTCCATTTTATATCTTTTGTTTCCCTGGTTTGTCAGCTTCCTAGAAATAAAAAAAAATGACTTGGCGGTGAAATATCTTAAATTTTATCTTGTAAAGAAAAAAGTTTCATGATACTGTTATGTATTCCTGACCAACAACACTTCACTAAGTTAGCAAGCCCAGATGTATTTGGAGGGAAGTGATTAAATGCAGATTACTTGTCAGTGGCAGAGAAACAAAAAAGTGATGGTACAGCTACAGAATAAAGTGGCATAATATAATGGCTGGAATTGTAACTTAGGAAGAGATGCAGACAGACTAGTCTTTCCCAATTCAGTATTTCTGTTTCTATATTAATTTGATGATGAAATTTTTCCATTAGATATGTTCCTTTTTTTACTATGGAGAACATTAATAAATAACTACCTATGTGGCTCACCAAACTTTGGGAACAGATACATATTTGAATTTGTGAAGTTGTAATTCTAAAAACTTTCCAGCATTGACATTTATTGTAAGTTTATATTGTTGAAGTGTGTACAGTACATACTTTAATAGAACAGTTACACTTACAACTAAGTGCAAAATGCTTTGTACTTGAAATGTCACTTTGTTTCAGATTCCAAACAGCTCATCCTGATCTTCTCGGCAGCCTTCTAATGTGGTTGGAGGTACAAATCCAGTGGTGCTGAGTTTATAATACCTCGTGGTCTACTGACCACAAAAATGGGGAGGGAGATAATTTCTGACATATTCACGATCTCTTCTTTGCTCTTCATCTAAAACAGTAATCTGAGGTTACTTCCTTCTGCCTTTCTCAGGCCCATGCATGGAACAATACTTTCTGACTCTCCTCCTGGTAGAATCTAGTTAGCAAGTTGCCTATCCTTCTAATGTTTTTTTCTGTAAATAAATAATCTTTCTATTGTAGTTATTAAATTTCTTTTACTAATCATTTTTCAGGCCAGGTTCTTCCTTTCTGAAATACCATACAAACCTCCAATACTTTTGAATTTTAACATTAACTATTTTGGGGAGGAGGAGGCTGGTAACATTTCTGGAATATTTGGAACACCCTTAATTATGTTTAAAGCAATCTGGTTTGAACTCAGAATAAGTCTGGTCAAATTCAGAATGATTTGGGCACTGCTAATGAAAACAGTTTGCATTAGGCTTCCTTTTTTTATCTTAGTTTTGAAATAGAGGTGGCTGCAGTTATGCAAGCATCAGTTGCCTGTTTCAATGGAATTCCTTGGTAATTTTGTGAAACTGTTATAATAATTTGGTTAAAAACCTCAAAGGCAACATCAGCATGTAAGAGAAGTATAGTGAAAGAGCAACCCTTAATCTATAGTGAAAACATATTTGTGCTTAAACATGTAAGTATTGAAGATACAGTGAGGAATGGAATTTGATTTAATGTTTATTTGAACCAGCACCAAATTAATCTTCATTTCTGAGGAGAAAAATCCGTTTCCAGCATTCCAACTTAGCAAAATTATTCAGAGCAGAATGTTTTACACAGAAATTTGCTGAAGTTAGAGACAGGGAAGTGTGTTCTGTCTCTATGCATAGCTTACTTAGTCATGAATCCATGCACATCCTGTTCATGCCGTGGGTGCATGTTGGAAAGAGCTTGCATAATAGGAGGTTGAAGTTTGGAGTTTTGGACTCAAAAATTATGCTCATTGCAGAGCTCACAGGATGGCCTTGTTCATCTTAACTATTCTGAGATTAAATGGATAAACTAAGATATTTCTTCTAAACCATGATGAGCAAACTAAAGTCCCAGGCCTCTATTTGTGCCCATTGTCAGGGTTCCAAGTAACATCCCCAATGAAAGAAGACTCCGAGGCTTGAAGTTCCTCAAAGTTCCATTTTATTAGAGATGTTATATTGGCACATCTGGGAAAACCCGAATCAAAAGCTTCCAGGTTTTGCCCACCCAAAAGAAAATCCAAGTCCCTGCCCAGCACCCACATGTCCATCACATAGTCCAAAGCACCGTCCCAACTGGAGATGCCTCCCACTTAACACCTCTCCAGGTGCAGGGCAAGATATCCTTGACCCCAGGGGTGGGTTCCACTTACCTTTACTACCAGTTTGCAATGGGAGTGAGTGTGCATGCTTGTTTTGCTTGCATGCACATGGGTGCTTCTGTGCATGCGCAGGTCGCTCATGAAGACATTGGGGCAGGTGGACGGAGCCTCCTGCCGTTTTACTAGCGGTTCTATAGAATTGGACAGAACCGGGAGCAACCCACTACTGCTTGACTCTTGGAAAGGGATGTTATTATGACTATCTATCACCCCTGCTCCATACAATCTCTCCTCCCAGTTTCCCACAGCAATAAATGTGGCAGGCCTGAAGGCCCAATGCAAAAGATGGCTTCCAGGCCTGACATCCATATCATTTCCTGTGTCTTTAGGAGACAATCTTGACAAAAAGTATTAAAACCTGGCACAGCTATCTTTTATCATTTGAAGGCAGCAAAATTAGCGTAAGCTGAAAATAATTTTCACGTATCTTCTTTAAAAAAGGGAGAGGGAAATCTTTCCCTGAAAAGTCCAGTGAGGAAAATTCCACCTCATTTCCTATTTTGCATAGCTGTCTTAATGTAGGTAGTGTATGCTTACTAAAAGAGTGATCGCAGATCTCTGAAGGAAAGATTAAAGATTGCAATCACAGAATTAGATACAATGATACTTTGTTTCACTCAATAGCAAAGTGAGATCTGCCCCATTAAAAGGAAGTTTGCTATCTCTTTGGTTGCACTCAATGCTGGTTTAAAGCAACAGATCCTCCTTCCCAAATCATAAGAACCTAGTATGGGTCACGTGTGAAGAAGCAACACAGCCAGAAAGAAAAGGCTCTGAACAAGATGTTTTCAGGAGACCAGAGAAGTTTGTGTACACAAGAGCACTGCCTGTCACCCATCTAACCTCCAGTTTCTTTCCTAGAGGAAGAGGAACAGCAGACAACTAAGCAGACAGACTGAGGGAAAAATATAAGAGAGGGAGTGGCAGAACCTAGGGGTGGAGTGAAGAGGAATCAGCCTAGAATCCCTACATAGCCACAAGAGAATCAAGTCCAACCTCTCAAGTTCCGTGGAGCCTTAGCTAACCCAAGCCAGTGTTAACAGTTAGTTAGGAAGATTCTTATGCATAGACATGATGAGCAATAAGTCAGTTTAATTGGACCTTTAGGTGTGGATGTGACCTTTTGTGCCTGACAGCAACTCACAAAGGACAGATTTTTGGAAATCCACACCTGTTGTTTCTTTAAAATAAAAAAAAAATGGATATAGTGCTTAATTTTAGGGATTTCCAAACTATGGGTCCCCAGACTTCCATCTAGTTTTTTTACTTTAGTAGCACCATTCCTTGCCATATTGCACTTGAAACCTTGGAGAAAAGTGGCCTTGAATTTTTTTTTTTTAATCCAATTTATATCCCGCCCTTCTCCAAAGACTCAGGGTGGCTTACAACATATTAAGCACAAACCAATGTGCTTAGCCATAGCCTTCATTCCTTGTTCATGCCTGCTTATTAGGGCTTTTGCCCCCCCACCCCCAGCGGCATTTTTACAAAGTCAGCTCCAACAATCTGGGTCCTCATGCATTTAATTCATGCATTTAATTAAACCTGCTCTCTCCAGACACATTAGGAATAATCCTTGGAAGGTAATCAGATTTGGGGAAGCTCCTGTATTATATCAGAGAGTTAGAAGATGAAAATGAACCACAAGTACCACATTTATCCAGGCTTAAGTACCGGAACTCTCAAGGAAGTAATCTTTGGATGTTACAGGTCACCAATAGGTGGCAGCACTGACACAGGACAGCGTTTCTCAAGCTTGGCAATTTTAAACTGAGTGGGCTTTATCTCTCAAAAGCTGGGGCTGGGGAGTTCTGAGGGCTGAAGAAGTCCACATGTCTTAAATTTGCCAAACTTGAGAAACTGTTAGGAGCTCTGATATGACCTTTAGCCTCAGTTTTTTCACTTCAGTTTGAAGTTCCTGTGAAAAAAGATTATGTTGCAACATAACAATTACGTTATGGAAAACTGCAGTGAGTAATTGTCAGTGCATATTAAGCAATGTATTATGGCTGGACTTTTATTATTTATTTATTTATTAATCATATTTATATGCCGCCCATCTCCCGAAGGACTCTGGGCGGCTCACAATTTAAACAT